>MU789616.1:43508-60091 GCA_026770625.1 Nicotiana glauca
TGTCTTGCCAAAGTTTCGTGAATATGACAGACCCATCGCGAACGCGAAGAAGGTCTGTCTAGCGATTTAAAACAGAACCATAACGGGCCATATTTTCATATCTTCTTACCCAAAATTAGACCCTAGGCAATTTTCGAAGAGCAAATTCAGCCCCAATTCATAGGTATGTGTTCGTGAACTCAATTCCTTCACTTTTCATCAACACCTATTAGATTTCTAGGCCTATATCTTGTTCTTCAATAGTAGAATTAGGGATTTTTGTGTAGAATTAGGGCTTTTTGACTAATTAGAATTTAGATATCATTTTGGGGAATTTCAATACTCATTACATATTCATGCTCGGGGGTGAATGAGTGATCGGGTTTTAGTCCAAACCTCGAGTTTGACGAAGCGGGCCCAGGGTCGATTTTTGACTTTTGGGGAAAATGATAGAAAACCTATAATTAAGCATTGGGTATGAATTCTTTAGCATTTATTGATGTTGATAAGTTAATGTTGACTAGATACAATTGAATTGGAGGCGAATTCTAAAGGAAAAACGGTGTTTGAGGCTTTAGGTTGGCCGTGAAAGTTCGAGGTAAGTATTTGGTCTAACCTTAGCTTGAGGGAATAAGTGTTGTGCCTTATTTGCTATGTGCTAGTGTAGTGTACGACGTATATATATGATGACGAGTATCTATACGTTGGTATCAAGCATGCCCGTGAGTCTTAAATTATGATCGTTGTGTTTATTAATAAGTACTACGAATGCTTAAATTGTTGATCATCCATGTTGAGCAAGATTTATGATTTTCTTCTTGGTATTTGGTTATTGTTGAGCATTGGCTCTAGTTGAGGTTCAATTGTGAAGTTAATTATTGATACAAGTTTGGTTATAACTGATTCCCTTGCTGGGACGTATTTAATTCTTGTTATTGTTTCCCTTGCCGGGATATATTTATACTTATTATTGATTCCCTTGCCGGGATATTATTATTTCTATTGTTTGGGTGAGGAAAGACTGATAAAGCACGAAGTGTGATGCCGTGCACATTCATACTTATGCATTTGGTTAGGAAAGAAAAATAATATCATGACTCGAATTTTCCACCCTCGGGAGTCGTGATGGCGCCTACTGATGGCGCCTACTAATGAGACGAGGCTAGCCAAAATTTATTACTTTTTCATTAATAACATAATACCTTTTAACAATTATCGGCAATAATAAGAAAAGCAATGAAATTAAATAATAAGTGGAAGTCATAATATTATAGAAACTGAATAAAAAAGCGGAGAATTCAACAAAAGCCTCTACCCAAGACTGGTGTCACAGTACTCATGAACTCCTAAGAATAATACATACAAACATCTGAAAGAGAACATAAACTGTTTGTCTCGAATACAATGAGATAACAGACAAAATAAAGGATAGAGGAGACGTCGGGCCTGCGGACGCCTGCAAGGCTACCTAGGATCTCGTTGGACTGAAGTCCTGCTCCCACACTACTGCTGCTGCTGCTGACCAACACCTGGATTTTTGCAAAAGAGCACAGAATATAGTATAAGCACAACTGACCCCATGTGCTGGTAAGTGTCTGGCCTAACCCCGGCGAGGTAGTGACGAGTCTAGGACCAGACTCCAGATAAACCTTTGCAGATAAATATACAAGTACAACGGAGAAGTAGCAAGAAAACAATAATTTAATCTGGGGAAGGGAGCATGCTTTAGGGGCAACAGATAGAAATAACTTATCAGGAATAATAGAGCGTACATCTATAGTTTAACTTCTAGCAAAAAGGAATATATAAGACAACTTTCATATTCAACTCATCTTGTTGCAGGCGTGCAACCCGATCCCTTTTCTCAATATCTCGTGGTAGGCGTACCACCCACTCCCATTTCAATATCACTCGTAGTAGGCGTACCACCCGCTCCCATTTCAATATCACTTGTGGTAGGCGTACCACCCGCTCCCATTTTAATATCCCTTGTGGTAGGTGTACCACTCGCTCCCATTTCAATATCACTTATGGTAGGCATACCACCCGCTCCTATTTCAATATCATTTGTGGTAGGCGTACCACCCGATTCCTTTACTTTCAACACACTACACAATACAATCTCGGTAAGGGAACAATCAAATTAATACTCTTCCCGGCAAGGGAACAATAACAACAAGTCAAACCTCCTGACAAGGGAGAGTCAGCTATAACCAATCCTATTCAACTTCTTCTTGGCACAACTAATACCAATGTTCAGTCACAACTTTCATAGGATCAAACAAGGGTACACAATTATAAAATTAAGACTCACGGTCATACTCGACACCGATGCATGGATACTCGTCACCATGCCCATACGTCGTACCCAACACAAAACAAATAGCAATTATGACTCAACTCCTAATCCCTCAAGCTAGGGTTAAACCAAACACTTACCTCGATACTTTAAACTCAACTCAAGCCTCAACTATAGCTTTACCCCATGATTCCACCTCTAATCCAATAGAATCTAGTCACAAGTCACTTAATTACTTTAATGAATACTAAATGAATCAATTTGAATGCATAAAAATGAATTTCTCAAAGTTTTGCCCAAAAATTCCAAAATCCCCCCGGGCCCACGTGGTCAACACCCGAGGTTCGAACCAAACCCGATTACCTATTCTCCCACAAACCTAAATATATGATTTGTTTTTTGAAATCAGACCTCAAATTGAGGTCCAAATCCCCAATTTTAGAAAAACCTAGGTTCTACCCAAAACCCCTAATTTCACCCATGAAAATCATTGATTTTAAGTGGAAAACATGTTAAATGATGTTAATGATTGAAATAATTGAGTAAAAATCGACTTACAAATGATTTGGAATGAAACTTGTTCTTGACAAATCGCCTAAGGAGTTTGGGTTTTAAAAAAATTGTGAAAAATCGACCAAGTATAAAATTTGCTTGGCCTCAGATATGGGAATTGCGAACTGGGATTCGCAACCAAATGTGGGAATTGCGAACAATAGTTCGCATTTGCGAACTCGGGCCAAATAGAAGGACTTCGCATTTGCGAATGCTCAACCTTCGCGCTTGCGAAGGTATGCTTCGTATTTGCGAGCCAAGCAAGCCTGGGCTGGTTTCGCATTTGCGATCCAGCCTTCGCATTTGCGAACCAGGCTTCGCAAATGCGAAGCCTGCAGTCCTGTTCATACCAAATTTACCAAAATAAAAAAAATACAATCTGACACCTATCCAAAACTCACTCGAGCCCTCGGGGCTCCAAACCAAATATGCACACAACCTCAAAAACATCCCACGAACTTATCCAAAATAATATCATATACATCGAATCGAGCCTCAAAACTCATGATTTCTTCCAAATTTTCATAAAACATCAAATTTTCATTTGAAGTCCGAAACACGTCAAACGACATCCGTTTTTAACCAAACTTTACAAAAAGTGCTTAAGTCATATATCAGACATATACCGGGCGCCGGAACCAAAATATGGGCCCGATACCATAGTCTTCTAATCAAATTTCATTTTTAATTTCACACAAAAATTCATTTCTCGGACTTGGGACCGCGAAATTCGATTCCGGGCATACGGCCAAGTCCCATATTTTCCTACGGACCTTCCGCGACCATAAAATCATGGGTCCGGGTCTGTTTACCCAAAATATTGACCGAAGTTAAATTTATTCAATTAAATATCAAAATTTAGCATTTTTCTCATAGAATTCATATTTAAGTTTTTGGCTACGCGCCCAGATTGCATACGCAAATCGAGGCAACCTTAAATGAGGTTTTCAAGGCCTCGAAAGCATAGACTGATTGCTTGTTACTTTGGGTTTGGTGCCATTGGTAGCCTTCCGCTTTGATTCTAGCACCACCCAACCCTATAAATAGGTGAAGGTTTTGTTTTTTTTTCAAGAACTTTTAGCCATTTCCTTTCTTGTGTATGCATTGCCTTCTTTGATCATCTTTCGTAGGATTTTCAGCTCTATTTTCGTGATTTTTCTTCTCATCTTTTCCGTTTAATCACCATTCTTCGTTTTACGTTTTACCAACATACCTTCTGCCATCAAGATTCCCAGAACGCATCAGTCACATGAAGAAATTTCTGATACTACCCTATTATCCATGGCACATTCTTCGCGTGGTGAGGATATAGCAGCGAAGGAGGGGGACAACTTTCCCACCTCTAAAACAACCGTTCGTCCTTGAACGGACAAAAGAAAGAAGTATCTAAGTCGGAGAAAAGATGAGGATAACGACTCCGCATATAAGACTTGGACTCCCAGGTCGATACCTCAGGAGGCTGACCTCTCCACTGGACACGAACAGAAGGAAAACTCTTGGATCTCTACTGACGAACCTGCCGGTCTAGAATAGCTACCGGCTCCTCCTCATAAGACAATTCCTTGTCCAACTGGACAGTGCTAAAATCTAACACGTGGGCTGGATCGCCGTGATACCTCCGAAGCATGGATACATGAAAAACTGGATGCACGGCTGATAAGCTAGGCGGCAATGCAAGTCTATAAGCCACCTCTCCCACTCGATCAAGAATCTCAAATGGACCAATGAACCTAGGGCTAAGCATGCCCTTCTTCCCAAATCTCATCATGCCTTTCATAGGCGACACTCTGAGCAATACCCGCTCACCAACCATAAATGCCACATCATGAACCTTGCGATCTGCATAACTCTTATGCCTAGACTGAGCTGAACGAAGCCTATCCTGAATGATCTTGACCTTGTCCAAGGCCTCCTGAACCTAATCTGTACCCAACAACCTAGCCTCTCCCGGCTCAAACCATCCAACCGGAGACCGACACTGCCTACCATATAAAGCCACATAAGGAACCATCTGGATGCTTGACTGGTAGCTGTTGTTATAGTCAAACGCCGCTAAAGGTAAGAACTGATCCCACGAACCTCCAAAATCAATAACATAAGCTCGGAGCATATCCTCCAAAATTTGAATAGTCCACTCGGACTGCCCGTCCGTCTGGGGATGAAATGCTGTGCTCAACTCAACCTGTGTGCCCAACTCTCGCTGAACTGCTCTCTAGAAGCGCGAGGTAAATTGCGTAATCTAGTCCGAAATGATAGATGTTGGCACACCATGAAGGCGAACAATCTCCCGGATATAAATCTCAGCTAATCTCTCAGAAGAATAGGAGACTGCCACAGGAATGAAATGCGCTGACTTGGTCAGCCTATCAACAGTGACCCACACTGCATCGAACTTCTTCCGAGTCAATGGAAGTCCGGTAACGAAGTCCATAGTGATCTGCTCCCACTTCCACTCGGGAAGCTCAATCGTATGAAGTAAACCACCAGGCCTCTAATGCTCATACTTAACCTGTTGACAATTCAAATTCCGAGCCATATATGAAACAATATCCTTCTTCATTCTACGCCCAACAATAATGCTACCGCAAATGCTGTTACATCTTCGCGGTGCCCGGATGAATAGAGTACCGGGAACTATGGGCCTCCTCCAATATCAACTCTCGAAGCCCATCCACATTGGGCACACAAACTCGTCCCTGTAATATCAAAACTCCATCCGCATCTAAGGTAACCTACTGGGCACCTCCTCACTGCACCGTGTCTCTAAGGACACACAAATGGGGATCATCAAACTGTCGATCACGGATATGCTCCAATAATGAAGAATGAGCGACCGTGCAAGATAACACACGACTAGGCTCAGAAAAATCCAGTCTCACGAACTGATTGGCTAAAGCCTGAACATCCAAAGCAAACTGCCTCTAACTGACCGGAATATAAGAAATACTGCCCATACTAGCTGACTTCCTACTCAAAGTATCGGCCACCACATTGGCCTTCCCCGGATGATATAAAATGGTGACATCATAATCCTTGAGCAACTCCAACCACCTTCTCTGCCTCAAATTCAACTCCTTTTGCTTGAACAAATACTGAAGAATCTTGTGATCCGTGAACACCTCACATGCCACACCATACAGATAATGCCTTAAAATCTTCAATGCGTGGACAATTGGTGCAAACTCCAAATCATGAACCAGATAGTTCTTCTCATGAATCTTCAACTTCCTCGAAGCATAGGCAATGACCATGCGATCCTACACCAACACTGCTCCAAGCCCAACACGGGAAGCATTACAATAGACTATATAAGGCCCTGAACCTGTGGGCAAAACTAACACCAGTGCTGTAGTCAGAGCTGTCTTGAGCTTCTGAAAGCTCGCCTCACACTCATCTGACCATCTGAACTGGGCACTCTTTTGGTTCAATCTGGTCATCAGGGCTGCAATAGATGAAAACCCCTCTACTAACCGTCTATAGTAGCTTGCCAACCCCAAAAAACTCCGAATCTCTATAGCTGATACTGGTCTAGGCCAGTTCTTGACTGCCTCTATCTTCTTTGGGTCCACTTGAATACCCTCTGCAGGAGTTCCCAACCAGAATTCACACTTCGAGAACTTAGGATATAACTGACTATCCCTGAGAGTCTGAAGAACCACTCTAAGGTGATGCTCGTGCTCCTCCTGGCTGCAGGAGTATATCAATATATCATCAATGAACACTATCACGAATGAATCCAAATAAGGCCTAAACACTCAGTTCATCAAGTCCATGAAAGCTGCTAGGGCATTTGTAAACCCGAATGACATAACTAAGAACTCATAATGCCCATACCTAGTGCGGAAAGATATCTTAGGGACATCGGATGCCCTAATCCTCAACTGATGGTAACCAGATCGTAAGTCAATCTTGGAAAATACCCTGGCACCTTGAATCTGGTCGAACAAATCATCAATCCTCGGCAGTGGATACTTATTCTTGACCTTTACCTTGTTCAATTACTGGTAATCAATACACATCCTCATTGACCTATCTTTCTTCTTGACAAATAACACCGGCGCACCCCAAGGTGAGACACTGGGTCTAATGAAACCCTTTTCAAGAAAATCCTACAACTGTTCTTTTAACTCCTTTAACTCCGGCGGGGCCATACGATATGGTGGAATAGAAATGGGCTGAGTGGCTGGAACCAGATCAATGCAGAAATCAATATCCCTATCGGGTGGCATACCCGACAGGTCTGAAGGAAAAATATCAGGGAACTCACAAACAACGAGCACATAATCGATAGAGGGAACCTTAGCACTGGAATACCGAAAATAAGCTAAATAAACCAAATATCCCTTCTCGACCATACATCGAGCCTTCACATACGATATAATACTGTGGGTAGAATTACTGGAGTCCCTCTCCATTCTAAACGAGGCATACCCAGTAAAGCTAAGGTCACAGTCTTGGCATGGCAGTCCAAGATAGCTTGATAGGGTGATAACTAGTCCATCCCTAATATAATATCAAAGTCGACCATATCTAAAAGCAACAAATCTACATGAGTCTCCAGACCCCCAATCACCACAACACAAGAGCGATGGACTCGATCGACCACGATAGAATCACCCACTGGCGTAGACACATAAACAGGAATACCTAATGCATCACTAGGAATGATCAAATACAGGGTAAAATAGGATGACATATATGAATACGTAGACCCCAGATAAAATAACACTGAAGCATCTCTATCACAAACCAGAATTGTACCTGTAATGACCGCATCTGAAGCCTCTGCCTCGGGCCTAGCCTAAAGAGCATAACTTCGGGGCTGGGCCCCACCACTCTGATTTACCCCTCTAGGACGGCCTGCTGCTGGCTGGGCTCTACCTCTGGCGGTCTGAGTTCCACCTCTATCACCTTTACCTCCACCTCTAGTACCTCTACCCCTGCCTCTAGTTGGCTGGCGGCCTGTGGAACATCTGGTGCCTGAATCATAGGACGGGGACCCTGATACTGAGAGCTGCTCAGAGCTCGAGGGCAATACCTAGCAATGTGCCTCATGTTGCCACAAGTAAAACAAGCCCTCGGTGGACGAACCTGGAAACTCTGAAGCGGCGGTGCACTGATAGGTGCTGATGGTGCACTGTAGGTATCACACCTCCTTTTTCCACTACACCCCGTAAAAGGGTATAATAAAGGGAGTTTTTCCAGTTAAGGGACAATCGAAATGGGATTCATTTTATTAAAAGATTCAGAGTCGCCACTTGGGAGATTTATGGTGTCCCAAGTCACCGGTTTGAATCCCGAATCGAGAAAAAGGTTTGAATCTGTTTAACAATCACAAACAAGAAATCTGGGTAAGGAATTCTGTTAACCCGGGAGAAGGTGTTAGGCATTCCCAAGTTCCGTGGTTCTAGCACGGTCGCTCAACTGCTATATTTGGTTTAATTATCTGATTTTAAACACGTCATCATATAGTGCAACTTTTAGAATTAACCGCTTTTAATTAGATTTTTAAGAAATTGAACGTCGTTTAAAACATGTTTTTGGATCATGTCACATGAAATGCACCAGGTTCCTCGACATATTTTATTCAACGTTTTGGGATTTGGACTTGGGTCGCATGAAATGCACACCCAAATTTCGGAAGGTAAAATTATTAAAAGTGCGCCTAAAGCAACTAACGTGTATTTATCTTTTCGGGAGGCTGTGAAGATTCGCTAAACGAAACATCCCAAATTCTAAATATTTTATTGTATGCATTTAAAGAGGGCCACGCAATTTATGCATTTTTATTTGGCGCGGCGCACCTTGTTTTTATTTTAAAGGCCAACCTAAAAGAATTACGATTTCATATCAAGTATTTTCTCTAAAGGGCCCTAATTAATTAATATTATTAAAGCTACAATTAAGGTAGTCAAGGAATTTGGGCTTCGGTTCAAGTCCACACTTGAACAAGAGGTAAACCTCTTAATTCAAGTATGCTACTTAACTAGAAGGCCCAAAACCTATATGGCAAAATTAATCTCAGATTTAATATTTACACTATTCGAGTTTCGAATTTGGCCTAAGATACTACAAATGAAAGCCATCAACCCAGGTGGCGACTCTGAATCTCTTAATAAACGAATCCCATTTCGATTGTTCTATAATTGGAAAAACTCCTTTTATTATACCCTTGACGCGGTGTAGTAGCGAAAAAGGAGGTGTGACACTGGGGACGGTTTTTTCTTCGATCCTTTCCATGCTCTGCTTCGTCCGACTGCCTTGAGCTTGGTTGAAAAATTCTAACTACTCTTTAGTTACAAACTTCCCAACTATTGTTTCTGGTCTGTTTATATGATCCCATATATTTTCCGTGATCACTGATTTCTACCCGAAAATCTTGCCTGTTTATTGACTAACCACTTTCTCTATCATCCGTATCCCTGAAACGTCGTTTCTTTGTTTGGGCCCAATGTCCTCTGTTTGTTGCATTTTCTCATTGAACCAGCCTCTTCCCGTCCTTTGTGTCTCACAAGAATCTCGAATCACGTCCATTTTCCCCACTCTGCGTATATATTGCTCTTTGTCTGCGAAGAATTTTTCTCCGCTATCAACAACATTTCTTGTCCCTGTTTCAAACACAAAGAAAAGTTTGTCAGTTTAAAGTGTGGTGATTGGATGTGATATTCCTGCTGGGGATGGTTTTTCCATTCTCTCCTTTCCATGCTTGGTTTTGTCCGACTGCCTTGACCTCGATTGGGAATTTTTGACCGTCTGATTAGCCCTTACCCACAAACTTCCAAATTGTTGCTTTCCGCTTCTAGCCTTTCTTATCTGATCCTATTTCCTTCACGGAATCTTTGACCATTCATCATTTGGATTTCCAATGATGCCTTTCTTGTCTTATCATATCATCGTCGGCCTGTCCTAGCCACACTTCGCTCTGCACCGTGTTGGAAACTGGTAGTAAGCTTTGAAATTCCTTCTTATTTGTTAGAATCAATTTATTATTGAAAAAGCCTTAGTCAAAAAGAAAAGAAATGCGATGATTTTTGAAAGATAAGAATAAAAAGAAAATCTTCCTTTAGAAGAGAAAAAGGACTTATCTGAATGGGAAAACCGATCTCAATGATCATGTTGTGCATCTCGGATTAATCAACCAAGTCTATTCAGTTCAATTGATTTCCAGTTGTCTTGCTCCTGCCTCAAAATTCTCACAATTCAATTCTCTACTAAATTCTATCTTTGTTCTGCTTGATGCCTCGACGGGTTTCAACTGTCAATCCTTAAACTGTTCTTTCCTTTCTCAGTTCCTTGTTGCCTTATGGTGCCTGTGAAGGGTTTCACCAATAAGACTCTCTCATTTTTGAACCTTTTTCAACTTACATCGCCTTACAGTGCCCTTGCGGGTTTTCACTAACAAGACTCTCTCATTTTCATTTTTCTTTCTTGAAACCGGAGTATTGCCCCTGATATGCAATTATCTATACTTGCTTGACTTGGCACCTCTGGAAGACTGATCGAGAGGTCTTTCTTCGGATATTGATATGGGTTCTTGGACAGATTTGGAAAGAAATGGTATCGAAAAGTTCAAACCAAATCCAACGATTTAGAATTACAACTTTTGGAACCAACTTTCTCATTTTAAACATAACTACTGCCCCAGTTTCTTACTTTGGGGACCTTTTGAGTTTACTTTCCTATGACCGAGCCATGAAGCTCCCTACGTATCCTTAAGAGGAATCAGGTCAAACGTAGATCGCCCGAATTCCTTGTTGTTACAATTTTTCTCTTCATTTATTATTGTATATTTTCCTTTCCTAATTTTCTTTTCTTTATATTTTTTTTCCTTTTTCTTTTCTTTCTTCTCTTTTCCTTTCTTCTTGGTTATTGATTCCAAAAGAGGGATATGAAATAAAATAAATAAAGCTCAAAAGGGTGAACAAAAGGGTAAAGTGCTTACATAGCAAAACAAATTGCCTTCGTCATTTCAACCTTCAAGACAATGCCAAGTACAAACAATTAGTGATCATACTAAAGAAATAATGCATAATATCTCTTGACTGTATCAGAATTGATAGCCATATCTATTTATTTTCCTTCAATATCTATTAAACATAAAGCGCCATTGGACAATACTCGGGTTACAATAAATGGTCCTTGCCAATTCGAGGCGAACTTGCCCTTTGCTTCAGCCTGATGTGGAACGATCCATTTCAACAGTTGCTGCCCCACTTCAAACCTCCTGGGACACACCTTCTTGTTATACGCTCTTGCCATCCTCTTTTGATACAATTGGCCATAACATACTGCTGCCAATCGTTTTTCATCGATTAAACTCAACTGCTCCAAATGGGTTTGGCCCACTCATCATCATCAACCTCAGCCTTGGCGACAATCCGAAGAGACGAGATTTCAACTTCTGCAGGAGTCACTACTTCAGTGCCTTATACCAACAGATAAGGAGTTGCACCTACCGAAGTACGAACAGTAGTGCGGTAACCCAACAACGCAAATGGTAACTTCTCATGCCATTGTCTGGAACTTTCCACCATTTTTCTTAGTATTTTCTTTATGTTCTTGTTGGCTGCCTCAACTGCTCCATTCGCCTTAGGATGATATGGGGTGGAATTTCGATGTGTAATCTAAAACTGCTGACAAACATTTTTCATCAAATTACTATTAAGATTAGCACTATTATTTGTGATAATTATTTTTGGGATTCCAAATCGACAAATGATATTGGAGTGTAAAAAATCAACCACCGCCTTCTTAGTTACAGACTTGAAAGTTCTAGCCTCAACCCATTTGGTAAAATAATCAATGGCCACCAAAATGAAACTGTGCTTGTTAGATGCTGCCAGATCAATGGGTCCAATGACGTCCATGCCCCAAGCAACAAAGGGTCATGGTGCTGATATAGTATGCAATTCTGATGGCGGAGAGTGAATCAAATCCCCGTGTATCTGGCATTGATGACATTTGCGCACAAAGCTGATACAATCTCGCTCCATAGTGAGCCAATAATACCCTGCTCGAAGGATCTTCTTTGACAATATATATCCGCTCATGTACGACCCGCAAACTCCAGAATGTACTTCCGTCATGACTGCCGTAGATTGTTTAGCATCTATGCATCTTAACAATCCAAGATCTGGTGTTCTTTTATACAACACTCCTCCACTGAGGAAAAATCCACTTGCCAACCACCGAATTGCTCTCTTTTGATCTCCTGTGGCTAAATCGGGTATATCCCCATTCTGAGGTACTCCTTGACATCATGGAACCATGGTTTGCCATCAAGTTCCTGTTCCACCATATTACAATAAGCATGTTGATCACGAACTTGGATATGTAATGGATCGATATGAAATTTGTTTGGATGATGCAACATTGATGCTAATGTGGCCAAAGCATCGAAAACTTCGTTATGGACTCTTGGGATGTGCCTAAACTCCACTGATCGAAACCGTTGACATAAATCATGCAAACATTGTCGGTACGGTATGAGTTTCATATCCCGTGTTTCCCATTATCCTTGAATTTGATGTACCAGGAGGTCCGAGTCTCCCAAGACCAAAATTTCCGAAAAATCCATATCTGCAGCTAACCTTAAACCCAAAATTCACGCCTCGTACTCAACTTTGGTACAAGAGAACCGAAGTTGGGCCGTAACAGGATAGTGATGTCCTGTTTTAGAAATAAGCACAACCCCTATTCCAACTCCTTTCATGTTTGCAGCCCTATCAAAGTACAGTTTCCATCCTAGTTTTTCAGTTAGTTCCAGCTTATCAATGTGCACCGTCTCTTCATCAGGAAAATAAGTCTTCAACGGCTCATATTCTTCATCGACTGGGTTCTCGGCCAAGTGATCAGCCAACGTTTGTGCTTTTATTGCAGTCCTTGTCACATACACAATGTCAAACTCCGTGAGTAAAATCTGCCACTTTGCTAGTCTCTCTGTGGGCATAGGCTTTTGAAAGATATACTTCAATGGATCCAAGCGAGAAATGAGGTAAGTAGTGTAGGATGACAAATAATGTTTCAATTTTTTAGCTACCCAAGTTAGGGCACAACATGTCTTCTAAAGGTGAGTGTACTTAACCTCATAGACTGTGAACTTCTTGCTAAGATAGTAGATGGCTTGTTCTTTCCTGCCGGTGATGTCATGCTACCCCAATACACAGCCAAATGAATTTTCTAAGACCGTCACATAAAGGATCAAAGGTCTTCCTGGTTCAGGTGGGACAACACAGGTGGACTTGACAAATACCCCTTTATCTTATCAAACGCCTCTTGGCATTTTTCAGTCCATTTAACCGCGGCGTCCTTCTTCAATAACCTAAAAATAGGTTCACAAGTTGAGGTGAGCTGAGCAATAAACCTGCTGATGTAGTTCAACCTTCCCAAAAGACTCATCACTTCGGTCTTGTTTTTCGGAGGCGGCAATTCTTGGATGGCCTTGATTTTCGACGGATCCAACTCACTGCCTCGCCGACTGACTATAAATCCCAACAGCTTTCCGGATGGAACTCCAAATGCACATTTGGTAGGGTTGAGTTTAATGTCGTACCTGTGAAGCCTCTGAAAGAACTTCCTCAAATCTCCGACGTGGTCGGCCTGTTGCTTTGACTTGATGATTACATCATTCACGTATACCTCAATCTCTTTGTGAATCATATCATGGAATACAATGGTCATTGCTCGCATGTATGTTGCCCCAGTGTTCTTCAGACCAAATGGCATTACTCTGTAGCAATAAGTTCCCCATGGCATGATGAATGCCGTCTTCTCTGCATCTTCTTCATCCATCAGAATCTGATGATACCCAGCATAGCAATCCACGAAATATCCAATCTCATGCCTTGCACAATTATCAATCATGATGTGGATATTGGGTAAGGGGAAGTTATCCTTTGGGCTGGATTTGTTCAGATTGTGGTAATCAACGCATACTCTGATCTTGCCATCCTTCTTTGGTACTGGAACTACATTGTCCAACCATTCAGGATATCGAGTGACTCGAATAACCTTTGCATCTAGCTGCTTGGTTATTTCTTCCTTAATCTTCACACTCATGTCAGTTTTGAATTTTCTCAATTTTTGCTTGACAGGAGGGGAGGTCGGGTCAGTGGGCAATTTGTGAACCACTAGATCAGTGCTTAAACCTGGCATGTCGTCATACGACCACGCAAACACATCTTTGTTTCCATGAGTGTTTCAATTAATTCTTTCCGAGTTTTGGGTTCGAGATGGATGCTTATTTTAGTCTCTCTGATGTTACCCGTGTCGCCTAAATGGATGGCTTAGGTATCGTTCAAATTGGGCTTAGGTTTTTCCTCAAAATGACTTAACTCTTTACTAATCTCCTCATGAGCCTCATCTTCATCAAATTCTGGCTTGTAATCCCACTCAACCTCTTGAACTATTATCTCAGATTGATTTCTTAGACTAGGTTGAGGATTCCTTATGCACATCATATCATTAGAGCCGGCGTAAATGGAACTGTACAGAAAAGTAAGAAAACAAAATATAAAATTTATCAGGAGTAAAAAGGGGAAGAAATTGCATTTCATTGAAAAATGGAAGATAAAAAGGTTTGCACACTTAAAAACAAACTGAAATTCGGATTACAACCCTAAAATAATCCCTACAAACTTAAAGAAAAATCAAAGCAGACTACCAAGGCTCCCTCCGGATAGGGAGAGGAGTAGCCTTCCAATTATTAATCTTTGCTTTTGGCCCGACAAACTGTATTTCTACGTGGCTAGGACCCTCGCTGAGTTCTAACATGTTCACCTCGCTGAACATCTGCCCAAATCTTTCTATCAACTCCTTATCAGGGATAACCTTATCCTTGGGAATCGCCGTCGCTGGTCGTTTTTTGGTACCCGCCTTGACAAATGACCTGGAGAGATGTGGGACTGGTTTTGGAAGAACCCATGCCCTCTGTTTCAGCTTTATGGCCCTTCTTATGTCTGCGGTTGTGGTCTGAAATCCTAGACCAAAGGTTCCGGCATTTTCAGGGAGGGACACTGGTTGTATGATGCCTTGCAAAGCAGATCCTAGACCTTTCCCTGGTACGAACCCATTCTTCAGCATTTCGTATGCTACCATGACCGATGCAGTTGTTACCTTCGGGTTAAGGATACACTTCCCCTCTTGCACTTTCTCGACTGTCATTGTGTCTGAAACTTGATAGATCCAAGGTCCCTTGTCATCTTCCATTTCTATAAGTGGCACAATGGTGTCACTATGTGCGCACAAATTGTCTTCCCCATGTACCACTATCTCCTGCCTGTCCCATTCGAACTTGATCATCTGGTGAAGAGTTGATGGTACTGCTTTGGCGGCGTGGATCCATGGTCGACCCAATAGCAGATTGTATGAGACAGCTATATCCAGTACTTGGAATTCCATTATGAACTCCACTAGTCCTATCGTCAATTCCAACACTATGTCCCCGACTGAGTCTTTGCCCCCGCCGTCGAATCCTCGTACGCAGATACTGTTCATGTAGATCCTCCAGTTCTCTACTTTTAACTTGGTTAGAGTGGAAAGAGGATAGATGTTCACACTCGAGCCATTATCAACCAATACCAATGTGACCACAGAATTTTCACATTTTACTGCCAGATAAAGGGCCCTGTTGTGCTCCGTACCCTCTACGGGCAGTTCATCATCAGAAAAAGTGACCCTATTCACTTCGAATATCTTGTTGGCTATTTTCTCCAAGTGATTCATAGTGATTTTTTCAGGGACATGCGCCTCGTTCAAGATCTTCATTAATGCTCGGCAATGTTCGTCCGAGTGGATCAATAATGAAGGCAGGGAAATCTGCGCTGGTGTCTTCTTCAGCTACTCTACAATGGAATAGTCTTGCATTTCATCATTTTTAGGAACTCTTCCGCTTCTTCTTTGGTCACGGGTTTCTTTGCCAAAGCTGAATTGTCCTTGTCTTTCCTCAAATCTGCGGGAGCAAAACATCTTCCCGACCGAGTCAGCCCTTGGGCCTCACAGACCTCCTCCTTGACCTCCTTTCCTTTATACATCACTGCCACTCATCTGTAGCTCCACGAGACAGCCTTGCTGCTGATTATCGGCAGTTGGGTTACTGGCTTGATGATAACTTGATCGACACGGGCCCCTTCCACAGTTATGACGGGTCTGCTGACTGCTCTCGGCACAATCACCTTTACTTTCTCTTGTCTCGTTGTGATCTGGCTTGGAGACCCCTTGCTCACTACCGCAGATGGCCCAATTCTCTTTTCAATCAACTCGAGCGCTGACCTTTCCCCTGTTGGTTGTTCAATTATCTTTGTCTCACTAGACCGAATTGTCATTACGGTCTGTGATGGCTTCTTCGACTTTCCCCTTTTATGCACAATTTCGATCATGTTCATCTCTGGGCGGGCTGGCATTGGATTCCTGTTGATGTTAGGTACCTCGGGATCTTGCACTTCAATTATGTTAGTGTCAATGAGCTCTTGTATTGCACTCTTCAAGTGCCAACACTTCTCGGTATCATGCCCCGGTTTACCCGAACAATACTCGTAACTGACCGAGTGATCAAGGTTTTTTGGAGGTGGATTTGGCAGTTTAGATGGTATTGGCTTTAGCATATTTGAGTTGTCTGAGCCTGTGGAACAAACTGGCATATGATTCTCCCAGTGGAGTGAATGTTTTCTTCTTTTGTGCCATGCCGCCCCTGAATGCCGGATTAGGTCAGAAATTTCTACCGGGGGGGGGGGGTTTTATTCTGTGGAGGGGGGGC
>MU789616.1:61327-97592 GCA_026770625.1 Nicotiana glauca
GGGTGGGGGTTGGTTATAGTGTGGTGAGGGGCCTCCGGGTCCGAACCAGGCTCTGGAATCAACCGTTGCAACGTCTTCTTTCTTCTTTTTCTCAAGCACACCCCCGGTGCCACTCGGGATAGCTTGAGTGGTTTCTTTGATTGCTGAGTAACTCAGGATCTTATTGGACTTAAGTCCCTCCTCGATCATGCCGCCCATTTTCACAACCTCATTTAAAGACTTGCTAATCACCATTACCAAGTAACCAAAATAAATCGGCTCCAATGCTTGCAAAAAGTAATCAACCATTTCTCCCTCTTTCATCAGAGGGTCGACCCTCGCGGTTTGTTCCCTCCAATGGAAACCGTATTCCCTGAAACTCTCTCCGGTTTTTTTCTCCAATTTTATCAATGACAGACGATCTGGAATGATTTGTAGATTGTACTGTAAGTGGCCGGCGAATGCTTGTTCCAAATCATCCTAGGTATACCACCTACCATGGTCCTGACGCATATACCATTCTAATGCAGACCCGCTCAGACTCTGGCTCAAGTACGCCATCAGTAGCTCATCCTTTCCACCCGCCCCTCTCATTTTGCTGCAAAATCCTCACAAATGTGCCACCGGATCACCATGCCCGTCATACAGATCGAACTTAGGCATCTTGAATCCTGCTGGTCACTGAACATCTAGGAACAAACATAAATCCTTATACGCCACACTAACTTGGCTGCCCAAACCTTGCATATTCCTGAGAGATTGCTCCAGGCTTCTTACTTTTCGAAACATTTCTTTCTGTTCTGGATTCTTGGTTTGCTTTCAGGTTCTGCGGAGATACCAGGTTGAGGATGGTAAAAGTACGGTTTAGGTTCTTTGAAGGTGGGTTCGGGAGGGTAATATTGATTATCCTACGCTTGGAACACAGGCTCACCGGAAGACCTGTGGAGTGGGGCTGGTGCAGGTGCCACAAAGACAGGGGTAATTGGTGGAGGGTATGGAACTGTTTTTGGGATTTGTGGTGTTTGGGAGGTGGTTCTCTGATGATGTTGAAAATTTGGGGACAAATCCGAAACAAGCTGTTCCGGAGACTGGATGGGTATTGGGAGGAAAGCGGGGTTAGCAAGATAGGCTGGTGGTGGCTGACCCTTCATCCAGGCCTGGTACATCTCAGCCATTTGCTGTGTCAATTTATACATTTCATCTTTCATTGCTTGCACGTCTACCTCTTCTACCTCAGCGCTTCCTTCTCTATCGCGGACATAATTACTGGTATCGATCCCTTCAATCTAGTTTGATAATGGTAATAGGCCAGTACGCTTTAGGTAAACTAACTGCTTGAATTCTCTCTGAACAAGCAACAAACTTGTTAGTTTTTAGAGTTTGACATATATGCAATCGCATGTTGGGATGCAATGCACCTAGGTAGTTAACCATTTCTATCATGTATTTGCTTCAGTTGCGTGCGTCATTCCAGCTTTTTCACAATTGTGCCCCGTCTCTCCAACTTTTCTTTATGTATTTTTTTTAGTGGTGGTCAAATCTTATGTGGATTGCCTACGTATCATGTCCCCTCATGAATCAGACCGTGCGTAGTTCTGCCGATGCAAAAAATACCTAGCCAAATATTTTCAAAAACGACTGCTCTTATAACACTTGGAAAAAGTTAAAAACTTTGAAAGGACAAACAAAGCAAACTTGAAGAGAAACTGACTTACAAACTTTAGTGGTAGAAATACAGGCTCAAAACAAAGATTAAGAGTACATTAATGCCTTAAAATTTCCTGGAGCCCGCGAGGCCGCAGGCATTTGTGCGACATCCCTTTGGAGCCTATCCAGATCACTCATTATTTGCCAGATGAATTTCATCACTGCCGCAAAAAAGGTGGTATGGGTCATGTTCTCGCACGCTCGGCATTTTGTAATAATGTAATGTGCGATGTTTGCGACCTCTTCTCTAATCCTGTTCTTTTCCCACCTATATGTTGATCCCGGGTTTCCAACACTTGAGAATTATGAAAGAGTTGGTCTTGAAACTTATGCATTTGCTCCTCCATTCATGCCATCAGGTTGTAACATCGTTCCCTATCTGCTCTGTAATCTCTAGCTTGCCTAAATACCCTATCTTCGAGAGTAGCTATTGTTCCTCTCAGGATAGTGATGCTTCCCTCATAATCTCTCTTCATCTTCTGCATATAAAGTGCTCGCTCTTTCGTTCCCTTTGCCCATCTGGCCTGAATCTTTGCCAAGCTAGCATCAGATCTCTCCAAATCCTCCTGGCATTCACGGGCTTTCCCTTTCAATGCATTTATGAGTTTTTGGTCAGCTCGACTTCTTTCTGGCTTTCTAACAGCTATTCTCATTTTTCAGATATGAGCTTTAAGGATCTCATTCTCTTGGATCAGCTTCTTCTTTTCCCCCTCGTTCGCAGCGGCTTGAACATCCTTTTCAAACTGCAGATCCTTGGCTTGCTTCTCCAGTTTGCCTATTGTAGCCCTGTATTCGCGTTCTTTGGCCAAGCAGTCCCATTGTTCCTGTGATTATTTGACAAAATCTTGAAGGTGAAGTCTTTTAGCTAGCCTCCCAAACGTAATTTCCCTTCGAAACCAAGCATAGTACCCTAGTGAAACTTCTCTGTTGGATCGATCCCGTACCATGGTGTTTGCCTCTAAGTATTAACACTCGCTCCAAATTTGGTAGACTGATGTTTCAGGATACTGGCCATCATGACCAATCTCGACTAGTTAGGTACTGAGATCTTCATCTTTCGGCTCTATTTGGCATCTCCCAAGTTGTCTCAAAACCCGATACGGTGCATATGGTTGGATGGTTCTGAGTCCCATCAAGAAGAAGTAAGTTTCGGTAGATGGAATATATACAATCTCATCTACAGGCAACCATCCAAATGTCCATTCTATTTGGTTAGCGGTGACGGAACGGAGGTGTGATATCCATCCGGTAACCCCTTCCGGTAAACTGATCCCCTCAATCCTTGTATAGACTTCCTCTATGCAGGTTTTCTTTATTGAACCATAACTCATGAATTGCGGGCGATGGCACAGGTGTTCAATCATCCATATTTGCAACAATAAGTTACACCCCTCAAAGAAGTCTCTTCCGGCTTTGCAAGTCGTGAGAGTACAGAAGATTTCAACTACTATCATGGGTGCAAGGGTGCTTTTGGATTGGGTAAGTATGGTGCTGACAACCCCGGCTATTTTTATGTCAATATTTCCGTCTTTCCTAGGGAACACCAGAAGCCCCAAGAAAACCACCATGAAAGCAATACATCTATGCTCCTCCCATTTTTGGCGGTTTCCTTTGTTGCAGATTTTGTTTGTTGGGTTGTTAAGCCCCCCGATGTGGCCATATCTCTGGTATATGAATTGTGGATTTCAGAAATCAGCGACCAAGTCTGTGTTATGGACCTTCCTGCTTATCTTCAGTGAGTCCAAGAAACTGTGCACGGCGACCGCTCTCGGAGCAACTAGGTATTGGTGCCTCAGAGGAAATTTGGGACCCCCAATATATCCAGTTATTTCTTCCAAGGTTGGGGTGAGCTCAAAATCTGAGAAACGAAATATGTTGTGGGCCGAGTCCCAGAATGTCACCAACGCCTTTACGATATCTCCCTTAGGATTAATTTTTAATAAACCAGTGAGACCTCTCAAGTGTAGATTATTATTATCTTGCCCTGATTCACCCAGATCATTCCACCACATATGCAGCTCCAGAGGGATCCGGTTCATGACTATTATCAGCAATTCTCGGTTCGTGCTCATTTTGCACATTTATTAGGGTGACTTCAGTTAAGAGACGATCAAGACTTCTTTTGACTCAAAAAGATTTAGCACTATTTCAAAAATTTATAAGAATGTCCGGCTTTGCCAATACGTCCTTTTAGCACTTCAATGAAGTAGATTAAAGGCTGTGTTTGCTGATCGGCTAAAATTTGAGAAATGACCATAGGTGGCCGTTCTTGAAAAAAGGGCCTCCTGGCGCCCCTTCGGGGATGTTTGGCTATTAAGTCAAGAATGGTGTCACCTTTACTTGCGGCAAAACTAATGACTTTTATGTACCCTTAATCATATTTTCCAATTTTCAAAGACAATAGTAGAGCTCGATGGGGGTTGCTTACGTATCCCACATCCGGTGAGAATCAAACTTACGTAGTTCTGCCAAATAAAACAAACTATATTTGAGAACAATACTTTTTTTTTGTAAATAAAACTAACTATTTTTGAAAATAAGACTTTTTTCTTTTCATTTTTCATTGGCGAATAAAACAAACTATTTTTTTTGGAAACGAGACTCTTTTTTTCCCTTTTTTTCTTTTTCCATTTTTCTCAAAAATTCGGCAGAGTTTCGATGCTATTTGGACATTGGGTTTTCCCAACCAGGTAATTATCTCTCTTTAACCCTCATACCTCTATTTCCTTTAAAAGCCGGTCAGCATGTGAATCCACAACAAATAAGTGCGCAAGTAAGATGTATCAGGATGGTCTATTATTCCAGGTACACCTGTCCTAGACGGACCCAACCCCTGTGTTGAGTCCCCTAAGTCAAAAATGCACATGATGCAGATAAGCATTCCTACTAGGGATCCGACATGAGGCTGAGTTATTCTAGGTTCAAAACTTGGGTATATGTTCTAGACTGTATACCCAAGCGGACAACTTGAGTCGAGGAGGGAGCTACGTACCGGGAACCAAAAGGCCATCCGGCTTAGTAACTTGTCCGGCCACTTTCTTATTTCAAGGTATGACACTAACAGAATAGGGAGTCTCGACCAGCGAGCACATCCCCAGAGATGAGAAGAGAAGGGTTTCGTGGCAGTTTTATATATACAGTTCAAATAATATCAAAGCGGTAAAAAGCAATATTTTTCACATTAGTCTCAAATATGTAATAAAATCAGATAATAAACAAAGCCAATATAACAATTTAACTGAGCTCAAATTCTGAACCCTGAACCAGAGATTCTGGGTTCGTTCCCTAGCAGAGTCGCCAGAGCTGCCACACCTCCTTTTTCCACTACACCCCGTAAAGGGTATAATAAAGGGAGTTTTTCCAATTAAGGGACAATCAAAACGGGATTCATTTTATTAAAAGATTCAGAGTCGCCACTTGGGATATTTGTGGTTCCCAAGTCACCGGTTTAAATCCCGAATCGAGAAAAAGGTTTGACTCTATTTAACAATCGCGAACCAGAAATCCGGGTAAGGAATTATATTAAATCGGGAGGTGTTAGGCATTCCCAAGTTTCGTGGTTCTAGCACGGTCACTCAACTGCTATATTCGGTTTAATTATCTAATTTTAAACACGTCATCCTATAGTGCAACTTTTAGAATTATTTACCGCTTTTAATTAAATTTTTGAAGAAATTAAACGTTGTTTAAAACATGTTTTTGGATCACGTCACATGAAATGCACCCGGATCCTCGACACATTTTATTCAACGTTTTGGGATTTGGACTTGGGTCGCATGAAATGCACACCCAAATTTAGGAAGGTAAAATTATTAAAAGCGCGCCTAAAGTGACTAACATCTATTTATCTTTGCGGGAGGCCGTGAAGATTCGCTAAACGACACGTCCCGAATTCTAAATATTTTATTGTAAGCATTTAAAGAGGGCCACACAATTTATGTATTTTTATTTGGCTCGGCACACCTTATTTTTATTTTAAAGGCCAACCTAAAAGAATTACGATTTCCTATCAAGTATTGTCTCTAAAGGGCCCTAATTAATTAATATTATTAAAGCTACAGTTAAGGTAGTCAAGGAATTTGGGCTCCGGTTCAAGTCCACACTTGAACAAGAGGTAAACCTCTTAATTCAAGTATGATAATTAACTAGAATGCCCAAAATCTATATTGCAAAATTAATCTCAGATTTAATATTTACACTAGTCGAGTTTCGAATTTGGCCTAAGATACTACAAATGAAAGACATCAACCCTGGGCCTAAAACTGGGTAAGGCTGTAACTTAGGCCTTGTATCAGTAATGTTGGGGCCCAAATTGAATGACATACAACATCATCCTTGGGCCTATAGATTAGCCCAAGCAAAATTCACTGAAACAATTCCAGCTATTAAACTCATGGACTGGGATAACAAATAAAGGGAAAAACTCCAAAGTCAATACACTTATCAATTTAATTCTAAGTTTGCTGCTCAAATATTGGAAAGTTGATTATTTAATTTCAAAGCCCATTTCTTAACTGTTCGCACTAGCTATAGTGCCACTTCTGCTAATACTCAATCAAGGATTCGAATTTAGTCAATAAACTGCGATGATTCCCAAAATGATAACAATGAAACTAGCTCAAACAATCGAACAGGCTCTTATTATCATACGTAAACCAATGCCTGTTAGTGCCTATAGAATTGATTCTAGTACCCTAAAGCCAAAAGTTAACAATGCTTAAACAAATCATGAACCCTAAGGTTGTGAATAATTAGCTTGCATTATACTAAATCTAAGGTAAGAGTTATACAATTATGAAAGTCCATACAGTCTAGTGTTCGTATAATACACATCAATATTAGACTATGTTAAACAATTACATATCATTAAATCTCCATTTGACTATTGAACAAAGAAATCCAAACGTGTACATTTCATGGAGTGAACAAAGCAGTCCAAACAGGTACAATTCAGGGAGCATACGTATGAATAGTTTTCATTGCATTTCCACCTCAAAGTTACATTGAGTCAAGTTCAAATGTATACCTGGAAAGGAAGGAAAGTAAAGTGAGGAAGCAGTGTATAGCAATAGCAACACATCCAACCAGCAAGGTACCAGTAGTAGCAAATTAGAGTGACAATCAACAAAAACCAAACTCAACACGAGCTAACAACCAGCAAATCCTAAAAACCTAACTTTGAATTGATTTCCGAACCTTAAATAGACCCAAGATGTTTTAGGAGTAAGAAAGCCAAGAAGAAACCCAATGATTCTCAATGAGACAACGACTTTCTTTCAACACAACCTGAATCTAAAGCTTTCCGGCTCGACTTAAATTTGAAGTTTGTATTGTGAGTGAAGAAAGCTTGAAAATTTAGGGCAGGACTCTAATGAAACAGTCTTTTCTTCCTTAATATCTGAATGTATGCTTAAGTGTTCTCCAGTATATTTCTCTGTGTTCTCTCTGTCTGAAGTTTTTAAGGTCTGATCCTCCAAACTCTATGTGTATCCTTCTATTTAAAAACCTGAATCCCCCAATTTCCAGCTCCTAAGAGCACTTAAAGGCCTGCCATTGCCACTTCCAATTAAGAAACCTTTTCCCCATCATATTCCCTGACTTTCCAACTTTTAAAGATGTCAGTCACACTCCCTTTTTCAGTTTTTTAGTCCAGAACCCATGTTATTCTATGTATTACTGACTCCTTTCTTAATTTAATCCAACTGCAGCATAGTATTTAAATCAAGGTCTGCCCTGACAGTCCGTGCTATCATGCCACATAGTTATAATTTCAAATGAAAGTTCCCCTTAAATCCTGTGTTTGTTTAATCTTAAGCCCTGAATATTAAAGTGTGCCCATCAATTCTCTAAATCAGAAATCAACTGGTGACCAAAACACAGGGTATCAAATTCTGATCCTAGAAGTTTTATCACTACACTACCAAAATAGTTCTCATACAAACAATTCAGGATAGACGTGAAAACAATCAAGGACTGACTCTTCTAAAATTCAAACTTTGATACAATTCAATCACCAAAAAGCTATACTAGCTGTTGCTCTAGTAACCAAATTAGAAGTTAAAACAAAATTGCAAACAGATTTTTATAACAGACTTAATTGAACTAGAAATTAAACAAGCTAAAGGAAAAATGTTGAGGAACACAGCTCACAGAACAACAAACAAGAACAATGAAAGAAAAGAAAAGAGGAAAAATGAACGGGATTACCTAACCTGGCCAGACTCCGAAATTCTTCTCTTCGAATTCTTAATTTCAACCAAACGAGGTCTCAATCACGGTTTCTCAGATAAAAACACATGATCGAGATCTCGTTTGGTCTTAATCATCCGAGTATCTACGAACTCTGGAACTTAACCTCTTCGGGTGTATTTTTATTTCAAATTTGACGAGTCATGGGGATATTCGAAAGGAACTAGCTGTGGATTTAGGGTGAGGGTAGTCGGGTGATCATCTGGTGTTAATTTGGGGCTGAAATGAGATGGTACCGCCACCATGGGATTTTGTGGTGGCGCTAGGGTTCCTGGATTTAAACTGATATTGGACATGTTCCCGAAATATTCGAAGGAAGGGGGGTTTGGATTTGACATGGGGAGGTGTTGGTGGCCATTTGGTGTTATTTTGGTAGCCATCGGAGATGGTTCCGCCGACCATGGTGGAAGGCTGTTAGGGTTTTGATATTTCGAGGAGGTGGGCTGGGATTCTAGGGAAGTTGAGGGTGGAACGGAGATGGAGAGGTTGAGGTGAAGCGATTGTGCAATTTTGGGGCTGTTTGGACCACCGGAACCGCTGTGAGGCAATTTCCGGTGGGCGGAGTGGTGGGAGGCGGAGAGAGACGGGCTGGTCTCTGAGCTGTTAGAGACAAGGGAGGGGGGTCTGAGGGGGGCTGGGGTCTTGTTTGAACTTATATACTAGGAAGGGATTGAATACAGACCGTTAGATCAATTAAGATCAATGGTATGGATCAATTGCTTAATATAAACGACACTGTTTAGCTAACCCCGAGACCGGATCAACCTCTAATGTAGACGGGTCGGGGGTCAGGTCGGGTCATGGGGATCGCACTGGACCGTCTGATCAAATGAAGCGAACGGTTAAGATCAACCGACCTGAAACGACGTCGTTTTGTGGATGCTGGAGACGGGCTGAACCGTTCGATCTAATGAGATCGACAGATCAGATCAAGTGTGACAAAAACGACGTCGTATGGATCGGTCGAAAAACTTAATCACTTTGGACCGGATGGGGCACCGACTTGGGCCTGGGCTGGGGTGTTTTGGACACGTATGAATTGGACAAGTCTAATTTGAGGCCCAATTTGAATTTTTCTTATTGTTTTCCTTTCCTTTCACCTTCTAATTTTTCCAAAAATTAATATTAATACTCCTACATTAAATTATAAACCCTAATCCACTTAAAAAATACCAATGATTATCACAAGTAATTTAAATACTAATTTAAAAAGAAAATCACACAATATTGACATTTAAAATGTAAAGTGCATTATTTTTTATGATTTTCATTCTTTTGTAAAACAATTAATTATTTGACTAACTCAAAAATGTCTATTAAATTGTAAAATACAATTGCAACGTATTTTTGTATTTTAATTAATTTAGCCAACAAACACGCACACACAAATGCAAACAATTACTGAAAATATCACAAAAAATCCACAAAAATTGTAAACAATAAAACAAACATTTCTTGTTTTGATTTTGTGGGAGAAATTCAGGTGAGGCAAAATTCACGTGCTCATAGTAGGACTGCTGGTCAGAACTCTGCCCACGAAAACCACGATCACCTGATCACCATGGGAAACCTGGAGCGCTGATTGGAAAAGGCCTAGAAGGCTGACCCCTATTATACGAATCTCTGCCTCCAGATGAGGCACCAGTGAATCGGCCTGACTGACGGGGTCTCTTGTCTGCTCTATGACCACCCCCTTGTAGCAATACCATCTCGATCCTCCGGGCCACATTGGCTGCCTCCTGAAAAGATATCTCGCTCCCAGCCTCTCTAGCCATCTAGAGACGAATAGGCTGAACGAGTCCATCAATAAACCATCTCACTCTCTCCCTCTCAGTGGGAAGTATAACAAGATCATGGCGAGCCAAATTAATAACCCTGGTCACGTACTGTCGATGCCCCCTTTCTCCTCACGAAATCGGGTTCACGACATTCGGGAAGAAAACTCTTTTCCCACTTTGGGAATTGGTTTTTTTTTGAGAGTTTGGAGAGTCTCCACCTAATGATTATAGTGAATTAGGACACGTTTAGAAGAATTAATGGTGCAGACCAGAGTTTTGGGTAAGGTCTTTGAAATTATCTCGAGGGGAAGGTGTTAGGCTCCCCTCAAGATCCACTAGTGTGGTTCCCGGCCATACTACAATTGTGACTTTAGGTGTAAATGTAAATAAACAAGTACAAGAAGCACAAAAGGTTAAAAGCAGTGCTGAATTTTAAAGGAGCAATTTTTGTAAAAAAAACGTGCAAGTAGAGGAAAAGGTCAAGTACTTAGTGCAAATAATCAGAAAGATCATGCGAGAAGCAGAAATTGAAAATGCAATAGCTTTAAAGATTCAGAAAATTTTGTTAAACTAATAAAGAAGGAGAAAGGGGTTCTAGGTTTATATATTACATGGATCATTCGCACAACACTGGTACTCAGTTGTACGAGGAGTGTTATCGTGTAATTATCATCTCTATGTCTACCCTTCCCACCCCGTTAAGGTATTAAAGCGCGGAACGGTATTGTTTACTTATCGCATGCTACTACCCGTCCCAATCCTATTAGTCCCGGGGTATTAGGACTTCTAATCCTAAAGGGGAAGAAAGGGATGGGGGCCTTTGTGGAGTTTAAAGGATAAAATTCTAGCTCGACATTCAAAACAAGTATCAAGTAAAAGGGGAGAACAAACAAGCATACAAGGCTCAAATTAACCCCAAAAGTCAAACAACCATTTAGTTTAGCATGCCTTGACAAATACTGATTTGGTCTTAGATTTAAATTAAGCAGCGAGCGGACTGGTTCAACACATGTATTTAAACAGAAAGTCTGCATTAGGCAACTCAGATAAGTTGTCAGGGACTGACCCAATTCATTAATTAGCCAACCTTTTGTTTATGAGTTGAAATAAAAACCTAGGCGTAGGATCTATTAATTTCAGGAAAAAGATGCAAAGAGTTACCAATAGTTTCAGAAAAGATTCAAGTTGATTTTAGACAAAGAGTTATCAGTTTAAACAAAGAGAAAAGATGCAAACCGATTTTAGAAAAGAGTTACCAGTTGTTTCAGAAAAGATGTAGACTGATTAAAAGGTTTACGAGTTTCGGGGGAGTGCATATTGGTTATAGGAAAAGGTTTACCAATTTTAGCGGGTTTCACAAGTAGAAAATTACCTGTTTTAGTAAAGACACGAGTTCCAGCAATCGATACTTCCTAAGAACGAATGATGCTATTAAAGACGAGGTTTCCTATAGGCATGCTTTCTATACGTTTACTGATTTTAACACCCTTTCATGACATTAATAGGAGTCTTATACACATGATGTCTATATGCAACTTTGTTATTAAGCCTATAAACGGTTTGCCTAGAGACATTTGTATATGCAAAAATGCAAGAGCCTATAGACATGATCTCTATATGTGTCATTACAGAACATGGATGTTAAATACTATAGACATGCTTTCAAGGTGATTTTGCGGTAAGGTTAAGCGTTAAATCCTATCTGCATGGTCTCTATATGATTGAATCAGTATTAAAGACCCTATAGGTAGGATTTCTAGTTTGATAAAAAAATAAAAATCCTAACTCATGATTTCTACCCCTTGGATGCAAGAAAAGTAAAGACCCCTGCCACACCCTTTTACTATACTCCCCGAGTTTCATACAAAATTATTACAACCCAATGAATCAAACTAGAAATTAAAAGATATATCAAAAGCTAACAGCTAGATCCGAGCAGCCTAATTCAACCTTAATGTCTAATAACATACGATTGAGCCACTTTTGGGATCTAGATTTTCGAAGCCTTCTCTTTGTCCAAGGTGTTTCAAAGTTCCAAGGAATATCAGGGATTCCAAGCATTGCTTACACCCTGGATACTATCAGAATTAGAATAGTGCAGTGTGGAAGAGCCAACTCTTATGCATCCAAGTTCAGAGGGAGCTCAGGGGTCCCAAAGCATAGCTTGCAAGAGAGGGGCAGAACTTATGGCTAAGAGTAAGTGCAAAGTGAAAGGGGAATCGGGGAGCCATGACAGGTGGTGGTCATACCTAGCCACAAAGTAGGCTGGCACACCCCTGACCACTTGTTTAGTTGAACAAGTTAGGAGTAGACCTTTTGAAGGTCAGACCAAAATCTAGATAGTGATTAGGACACTATCAGACCCCAGTCCAGGGCTCAGACACATAAAAGGGGAAAAAGGAATGGGCATTGATTAAGTTTGGGATTCAAAGAATCCAGTTCAGGATCATAGACAGCAAATTGGAGTGCTGTTATGTCCTGAACAATAACTCACATACAAAGGGTAAAGGGTAAGGGGATTCATAAAGTATCAAATTCATGACAAACAAATGATTGCATACATAATTTAAATACTGAACTATAAAGGAAAGGGGAAACATGCGACAATATGCTTGAAGCAAATGGGCAGAATTAAACACATTGTTGTTGAGGCATGTAAACTAATTGAGACATACCAGTAGAGAAGCAAAAAAGTGCAGAAGAAAGTAAACAAAGTCCACAGCAGTGCAAGTATCAGAAAGAGAGAGTTTAAGTGAGAGTGAATTGTGAACTCAGATTGTGTTCTGTGTTCATGTGTGTTCAAAGAGAAGGGAGGAGAGTGTTTATAGTGTGAAAGTTGTGAGAAATAAGGTAAGAAAATAATCAAATTCTGATTTTCAATCAACCATATAAGACTCCCTTTAATTAAGGGATTCAAATTCAAACGGGTAAAACAATTAAGGGAAGAGATTTTGAAAGAATATTTTCCTAGCAGTATAATAAAGGGTAAGTACACAGAGGCTATTTAAGGAAACAAAGCAATAGTACACGGTTTGAAACAAAAAAGGAAAGGGAATCAATCAGTAAAACCAAAATTACATGCTTGCTCGAATGAATCAGGTTGAGAATATGGGTAAAAAAGGTTCACTTAGGGAAAATCAAGAACAATCAAGTAAACACCATCAAAGGGATTCAGAATCAATTAGTAGTTGGCAAAAAAAATCTTTTGGAAGAAGAGTGTCATTTATAAAGTACACAAACATATGAATCAAGAAGAGACTGTCGAGCTATGTAAAAGAGAGAGGAGTTCAGAATCATAAAACTCAGGATCATAAGCAAAGAGATACAAGTTCAATTTGCAGACTCATAGTGAATCTAAGAGTCCAGGGTCCCAAAGTAGAGCCTTAACTCGAACAAAAGGAATCAAAATCATCAAAGGAAACCCCCAAATCCCAGGGTTTCAAAACATGGAAGTGAGAAAGCAAGATATTTGCTTAAGAGTCTCAACAAGACAGATATGATAGAACGTTATGACAAAGGAAGAAGAATCATGAAGAACACATTTTGAGAAAACTCGGAACCTAAACAAATTCAGAAGAAGGAGATAATACAGACGTGAACAAAAGTAGATGAAGCATGTAAAAATATGAATAGCGTCCAGTAGACAAAATCAAATAACTTAACAGTAAACACACATAGTAAGAGAGTAGAGAAAACATGGCAAAGTTTAACAGAAATAACATGCATAGTAGAAAAGAAAAGGTAGAAGACAGTACACGCATAATAAAGAAATCATACGAGAAGGATATGAACAAACACACATAAAGCAAAGGAGAAACATCAGAAAGATTTTTTTTCAAAAATCCTTTCAGAAAACCTAAAATTGAAGAGAAACAATTTTGAAAAGAAGCTTTTGGGGAAAACACCTTAGATGGCAAGAACAACTTAGATAACGCATAGATCTAGACAAATAACGATGAAAGAACCTTGAATAGGTTAGGGTTTCTGAGAACCCTAAAGGACGAGAAAGTTTTGGAAGTCACGAGATTAGATCTGAGTCAGGCTCAGGAGGTTAAGACATGTCGGAGCAGGGCCGAAAATGGCTGGAAACCTCAAATCGGTGAATGTCTGAGTGAATACCTCTAAATTCTGGCCTCGATCCTTCGAGCATCAGGCACGTAGGAGCAATAGGAGGTGAATATAGGGTTTCTATAGCCTGAGAAGCCATGAATTCCGGTGAGTTTTGGGGTGAGGATGGCGAGAAGCTGCTAGGGTTAGGGGAAAGGTTGAGAGAGAGATGAGAGGATCCAAAGGCGGCTACCAGAGGGAAATGAGGGTATTAGGGTTGGGTTAGGCGAATTAAAAAAGGAAAGAAGAGATCGTGACCGTTGATCAGATTGATCAACGGTCTGGATTAAATGAGCCTTGGGTCGGGTAGGATGAACGGGTCATTGGGTTGGGTTAGATGGGATTGGGCTGGTTCGATTTTAAGTTTGAAATTGGGCCAACTTCATGCTAAAAAAATTGAAATATAAATGGGGATACTATTGAAACGAATTGGGTCTATATTTTGAATAGCCATTTTTTCCTTTTATTTAAAAAAATAGTAAATTAATTATGAAATTAAATTAAAAGTACTGCCTCAGTAAATAACATATAAATATTAATTTAACAGTATCAGAACCAATTTTACAATTATAAAAAATTAGTCAATCTTAATGAAAATAAATTATTCACCAAACATGATAGTTTGGGAATAATTATTGAATTTTCTATTATTAAAAATAGGCAAAATATTGGTTTTAAAATCTTAAAAAATAAGGAAAAATACCAAAACTCTTTGGACATGCTTATATATGCATGTATATGTTATTTTGAAAGTATTTTGGGTATATAAAATACACAAGGAAAAATTGGGTATCAACACGTACTGGGTGACTGACATAGATCCCTGGTGGAGACGCTCGAACTGCTTCCGATAGGCCTCTCGCTGTGTGATAGGGAGAAACTTGTCCAGAAACAACACTGAAAATTGATCCCATTTCAAGGCTGGCGACCCTGCTGGTCTAGCTAAACAGAAATCCCTCCACCAAGTCTTGGCGGATCCATATAGGCAAAATGCAGTGAAATCAACTCTATTGGTCTCAACAATGTCGATGTTCCGAAGAACCTTGTGGCAGCTGTCCAAATAATCCTGAGGATCCTCGGTAGATGCACCGCTGAAAGTAGTGAAGAGCTTGGTGAACCTATCCAATCTTTACAAAGCATCGGCAGACATAACTGCCCCATCACCTGCTTGGGCTACCACACCCTGCTGAGCTTCTCCAACTGGCTGAACTGCTGGGGCCGGAACCTGGGGAACTACCTGCTCCGGAGTACGAGTAGCAGGAGTCTGGGCCCCTCCTCCAGCCTGAGAGATAGTTGCTGCTACAGGAAGCAAACCCGCTCGGGTAACACTCTCCATGAGGCCCACCAATCGGACCAAAGCGTTCTGAAGAACTGGGGTAGCAATAAACCCCTTTGGGACCTGAGCTGGGCCCACCGAAACTACTGGGGCTGGGGCCGAAACCTCCTCGTCAAAGTCGACCTGAGGCTCCGCCACTAGTGCTGGTGTTCGGGGCTGAGCTCTACCCCTACCTCGGCCTCTCTGCCCCTAGCGAGAGCTGCTTGGGGCTCGGACTACTGATCGGAAGATGAGGAAGCACGTGTTCTCACCATCTACAAAAGAACAGAGTAGAAGTTCAATTAGCATTGAGAAACCAAACTGCACGACAATGAAAGAACAAATGTGAAACTTTTCCTAACTCGGTAGCCTCTGGAGAATAAATACAGACGTCTCCGTACCGATCCCTCAGACTCTACTAAGCTTGTCTGTGAGTTGTGAGACCTATGTAACCTAGAGCTCCGATACCAACTTATCACGACCCGAATTTCCCACCCTCGAGAGTCGTGATGGCGCCTACTAATGAGAGCTAGGCCAGCCAAAATTTATTACTTTTTCATTAATAACATAATCCCTTTTAACAATTATCGGCAATAATACCAAAAGCAACGAAATTAAGTAATAAGCGGAAGTCTTAATATTGTAGAAACTGAATAGAAAAATAAAGAATTAACAAAAGTCTCTACCTAAGACTGGTGTCACAATACTCACGAACTGCTAAGAATACTACATACAAACGTCTGAAACAGAACATAAACTGTTTGTCTCAAATACAATGAGATAACAGACAAAATAAAGGATAGAGGAGACGTTGGACCTGCGAACGCCTGCAAGGCTACCTCGGGTCTCGCTAGACTAAAGGCCTCGTCCCACACTACTGCTGCTGCTGCTGAACAAGACCTGGATCTGTGCAAAAGAGCACAGAGCATAGTATCAGCACAACCGACCCCATGTGCTGGTAAGTGTCTGGCCTAACCCCGGTGAGTTAGTGACGAGGCTAGGACTAGACTCCAGATAAACCCGTGCATATAAATATACAAGTACAACGAAGAAATAGCAAGAAAACAACAATTTAAGCTGGGGAAGGGAGCATGCTTTAGGGGCAACAGATAGAAATAACTTATCAGGAATTACAGAGTGTACATCTATAGTTTAACTTCTAGCAAAAAGGAAGAGATAAGACAACTTTCATATTCAACTCATCTTGTTGTAGGCGTGCAACCCTATCCCTTTTCTCAATATATTGTGGTAAGCATATGTCACGACCCAAAATCTAACCTTGGTCGTGATGGCGCCTATCGTGTTACAAGGCAAGCCTATTCCCAAAACATTACTAATAAACCAATTATAAGAATTTAATAAAATATTTTCAATAATTTAATTCCCGATAAACTAAACAAACTCTATATATAAATAATATAAAATACAAAAATGAGTCCCAAACATCAAGGTGTCACTAAGTCATGAGCGTCTAAAACTATGAACTGAGATATATATAAACTGTCTAATTGTCTAAAGAAGAAATGATAAAAGGAGTAACAAGGTCCTGCGGACACTAGCCGCTACCTTGCAATCTCCACAGATAACGGGTAAAAACTCAACGATCGCCGCGCTCTAACTCACCTGGATCTGCACATAATGTGCAGGGTGTAGTATGAGTACAACCACCTCAGTAGTAACAGAAATAACTAAGGAACTGAGTAGTAGTGACGAGCTGAGCAAAACAGTTCAATTATTTATTTTTCACAATTTTAAAAATAACAGGAATAAACAGATAAATTCCATAACTCAGTAAATGCCACAAAGAAATTTAACAGATAAATGCAGCAACAGCAAAAGTAAATGCAACCTCACAATAATGTCACTCCATCACTCAGCATTCAACACTCAACACTCAATACACTCAACACTATGCACTCTCTAGGGGTGTGTAAAGACTCCGGAGGGGCTCCCAAAGCCCAAGCGCTAAGCACGGACAATTCACGTGCCATCATATAAATACCTGGATCCACACGGTCAACTCACGTGCTACGCAGATAACTCACGCGCTATGGTATCAATACCTGGACCCGCATGGTCAACTCACGTGCTACGTGGACAACTCACATGCTATGGTATTAATATCCTCACAACCAGGCCATCATATCAATACCTGGATCCGTACGGTCAACTCACGCGCTACGCAGACAACTCACGCGCTATGGTATAAATACGTGGACCCGCACGGTCAACTCACGTGCTACGCGGACAACTCACGCGCTATGATATTTATATCCTCACAACCAGGCCATCGATCTTACTCAATCATATACCTCACTAGCCTCACTATCATCAACAAATAACGGGACACAACCCACATCAAGTATCACAACATATTAGCAAATAATAGAGACTGAGGTAAACATGTACAATAATTTCTACGACTGAGTACAAATAATGTGATCATGAATAAAGCCTAAGCATAATCTCTAACATGAAGGCAAACAAGTTCAACAACAAGTAAACACATAACCACATATAATAGCTATTAGGCCTCACAGCCTCACGGGACGGACCAAGTCTCAATCCCTCACGGTGAACTCCCACATGCCCATCACCTAGCATGGGTATCACCACCAAACAATCACATGATATCAATGTCTCCGGATTTATACCCTCAAATCCAGAGTTAAAACCGTTACTTACCTCAATCACGTAAAATCCTACTTCAGGATGCCCTCGTCTCTGGACTCGGTCTCCAAAAGCTCCCAATCTATCCATAATTAAAATACTACTATCAACATAGTCTAAAGAATCAAATTCCGCAATAAAAACTACAAAAATAGGCCAAAAATTCGAAACCGGTCAAAACTCGACCCCCGGGTTGACGTCTCAGAACCAATCAACAATGACAGAATTAAAACCCTCGTCCTCTCCCGAGTCTAACCATATAAAATTTATCAAAATTTGACACCGTTTGGTCCCTCAAATCCCTACCTAAAACTCTCCAAAACTCAAACCCTAACTCTCTCAATTTTCACTTTGAAATCATCAATCAAATCCCAAAAAACGAAGATGGATTCATGAAATATAATTAAAACCGAGTAGGGAAAACTTACCCCAATCCATATGGTGAATATCGCCTAAAAAATCTCTCAAATTCGAGCTTCCCAACTCACAATATGATCGAATGAGCAAACCCTAGTTTTATGTATTTTTCTGCCACCTATTCTGCCTCGTTTCTCATGCCAAAAAATCCCGAAACTTATATTTTAAGCCTACAATAGAATCCTTGTGAAATTCTAATCAAGTTAGGCTTTTGAATCACTCAATTTGACCTTATAATGAATGAGATATGTAGGTTTTAATATTTGCAAATAGTGCAGATTTTTAAATACGCAATCAGTGGCAATTTCGTAATTAAACTGAAAAATCTAGCAACCTAATTCTTAGTAAAATGACCATAAACTTCTCATACGATGTCCAAATTTGACGATTCTTTTTTATACGGGTCCGTAATTACGATACGGATCTAATGCTTCAATCAAAAAAGAAATCGGAGCTTATTTGTTTAATATAATATTATTTATGCTTGAAGAAACTATGTCGAAACATAAGAAAAACGAGCGCAACACAACACAAACCTATCCGAAACTCACCCGAGGCCCACGGGACCTCAAATAATAATTTCAACAAGTCATATATCACTATCTAAACTTAGTGGAATCTCCAGAACACCCAAAACAACACCAAAACACCAAATCAACCTGAATTCAAGCCTAAGAATTTCTAAACTTCCAACTTTCATCAATTCAAGATTAATTCTACCACGGACCTCCAAATTATATTCCGGATACACTTTTAAGTCTAAAATGACCAAACGAAGCTAATCGAATCAAAAAAATCCAAATCCGAATTCGTTTATTCATAAGTCAACTTCCGATTGACTTTTTCTAACTTAGCTTTCTAACTAAGAGACTAAGTGTTCTTTTCACTCCAAAACTACTCCGAACCCAAACCTACCAACTCGATACAACTCAACACAGCTTAACAACATATAAAGAAATAGAAATAGGAGAAACAAGGCTACAACTCTTAGAATGACTAACTGGGTCGTTACAGCGTACACCCGCTCCCATTTCAATATCACTCATGGTAGGCTTACCACTCACTCCCATTTCAATATCAGTTGTGGTAGGCGTACCACCCGCTCCCCTTTCAATATCCCTTGTGGTAGGTGTACCACCCGCTCCTATTTCAATATCACTTGTGGTAGGCGTACTACCCGCTCCCATTTCAATATCACTTGTGGTAGGCATACCACCCCCTCCTTTTACTTTCAACACACTACATAATACAATCCCGGCAAGGGAACAATCAAATTAATACTCTTTCCGGTAGGGGAACAATAACAACAAGTCAAATATCTCGACAAGGGAGAGTCAGCTATAACCAACCCTATTCAACTTCTTCTTGGCACAACTAATACCAATATTCAGTCACAACTTTCATAGGATCAAACAAGGGTACACAATTATCAAATTAAGACTCACGGTCATGCTCGACACTAATGCATGGATACTCGTCACCATGCCGATACGTCGTACCCAATACAAAACAAATAGCAATTATGACTCAACTCCAAATCCCTCAAGCTAGGGTTAAAACAAAAACTTACCTCGATGCTTTGAACTCAACTCAAGCCTCAACTATAGCTTTACCCCGTGATTCCACCTCCAATACGCTCGAATCTAGTCACAATTAACGTAATTACTTTAATAAACACTAAATGAATCAATTTAAATGCATAAAAATGAATTTCTCAAAGTTTTGCCCAAAAATTCCAAAATCACCCCCGGGCCAACGTGGTCAAAACCCGAGATTCGAACAAAAACCCGGTTACCCATTACCCCACGAACCTAAATATATGATTTGTTTTGAAATCGGACCTCAAATTAAGGTCCAAATCCCCAATTTTAGAAAAACCTAGGTTCTACCCAAAACCCCCAATTTCACCCATGCAAATCATTGATTTTAAGTGGAAAACATGTTAAATGATTGAAAGAATTGAGTAAAAATCGACTTACAAATGATTTGGAATAAAACTTGTTCTTGAAAAATCACTTAAGGAGTTTGGGTTTTGAAAGAATGGTGAAAGTTCGACTAAGTATAAAATTTGCTGGGCCTCATATATGGGAATTGCGAACTGGGGTTCGCACGACCAAATGTGTGAATTGTGAACAATAGTTCGCATTTGCGAACTCAGTCCAAATAGAAGGACTTCACATTTGCGAAATATGCTTCGCATTTGCGAACGCTCAACCTTCGCATTTGCGAAGGTATGCTCTGCATTTGCGAGCCAAGCAGTCCTTGTCTGGTTTCGCATTTCCGATCCAGCCTTCGCATTTTCGAGTTCGCATTTGCGAATCAGGCTTCGTAAATGCGAAGCCTGCAGGCCTGTTCATACTAGATTTTCCAAAATCAAAAAAATGCAATCCGACACCTATCCAAAACTCACCTGAGCCCTCGGGGCTCCAAACCAAATATGCACACAACCTCAAAAATATCCTACGGACTTATTTGTGCGATCAAATCGCCAAAATAACATCGTATACATTGAATCAAGCCTCAAAACTCATGATTACTTCCAAATTTTCATAAAACATAAAATTTTCATTTTAAGTCCGAAACACATCAAACGGCGTCCATTTTCAACCAAACTTTACAGAAAGTGCTTAAATCATACATAAGACAATGTACCGGGCGCCAGAACCAAAATACGGGCTGGATACCAGTCTTCTAATCAAATTTCATTTCCAATTTCCTTAATTATTTCCAGAAAATAATTTCACACAAAAATTCATTTCTCGGACTTGGGACCTCGGAATTCAATTCTGGGCATACGCCTATGTCCCATATTTCCCACGGACGCTCCGGGACCGTCAAATCATGGGTATGGGTCCTTTTACCGAAAATATTGACCGAAGTCAAATTTATTCAAAATCAAAATTTAGCATTTTTCTCACAAAATTCATATTTAAGCTTTTTGGCTACACGCCCGGACTGCACACGCAAATTGAGGCAACTGTAAATGAGGTTTTCAAGGCCTCGAAAGCACAGAATGAGTAAAGAAACAAGTGATGACCCCTTTGGGTCGTCACAAATAAAGCACGAAGGGTGAAGCCGTGCACATTTCTAATATTTATATGGTGATGAAGAGAGATAAAGCACGAAGGGTGATGCTGTGCACATTTTCATTATTTGATTGCATTGGTGAGGATTGAGAGTAAAAGCACGAAGGGTGATGCCGTGCACTTATTGCCTATTTTTATGGTTTCTTGCCGTTATCGGTTCAAACGCCTTAATTGTCTTACTCCATTATTACTGTGATTCTTTATATTGGTGTTCCCCATGGATTGTAAAACCTACCTGTTACTTTTGAGTTGCTTCTTTTGATGTTATTCTACTAGATACTGTTTAACCGCAGGTTATTTCGTTGTTGTGTCCTAGACTTATCACTGCTTTGTCGAGGTTAGGCTCGACACTTATCAGCACATAGGGTTGGTTGTGCTGATACTACACTCTTCACTCTTTTCTGTAGATCCCTGTACTGGAGCATATGGACCTTAGCTAGGGGTTGCTGCCTTCAGGCCATCGGAGACCCGAGGTAGTATGCAGGCGGTCGTAGACCTTGGCGTCCCCTCCTTATCTAGTTTCTTTCTGCTCTTTTCTATTTCAAAGACATACATGTACATTATTGTTCAGACCCTATTTGCATTTTTTCTTAGATAGTCTATGAGATTGTGACACCAGTTCTGGGTGGTTTATGTTTATGGATTCGTACTGGTATTAGATAAATTGTAAAATTTCGTTCTTCCGCATTATCATTTTTCGTTGTTTATAATTTGTTAACTTGAAATCGTTAAGTGATTGAAAATGACAAGGGTTGATTAATCGGAACTGTTGGCTTGCCTAGTTTTCACTAGCAGGCGACATCACGACTCTCGAGGGTGGGAAGTTCGGGTCGTGACATATACAAACTCCTTATAAAAGTAGAAATAAAGGCTGTTTATTTATTAACAATCGAAATATTTTAGAACTTTGAATTAAAATACTCAAATCTTTATATTGGTAACTGATATTTTTTACAATAAGATCCATAGCAACACATTGTAAATACGTGGCTAACATCTTAGTAACTTTAATTTTCTTACCAATGTCAATATTAGTACTACGTATTATATTTTGTAAGATAACTAAATTATTGACAAAAAGAAAGGAAAACACCAAAGTAAATATTAGTATTATATTTTGTAAGACAACTACAGTATAAAAATAGGCATCTTAAAATTTGGCTTTAGGCCACGAATTTTATTGAGACGTCCTTGGAGTTTGGTGAAGAATATATATATATAGGGTTAAAAGATGTAACGGAAATAGAGAATAGTAGAAATCACTTCATATTTTTTGTGTGAAAGACTCTCATTAATATCACTAGACTATAAATGATATACTCATATTCTATTATTTAAAAATAAATAAATATAAAAACCTTTTAGTCCTTTTCTGTCTGATATTTTCCTCCTCCTCTTCTTCTGATTCTTCTTTTTTTCTTTCTTCTTTTGTTAGAAGAATGAGATGACTATTTGTGTGATCTACTACCATTGCACAATGAAGGATGATGACCAAGTAGCTATGTTGACACAATGTAATCATCTTATTCCTCCACAAACTCCAAACCCTAAACTTCCTTTCAACCAAAATTTTGATCGATCACCATATACATTTCCCATCTACCATAATCCTAATTATATTTCTCATAATGATAGTAGTTCTAAGGAAACTCCAAATTCCTACTCTGATTTTGTTACCAATTTCCCTCTCCAACAATACCAACCTCAAATTACTAGTAACGACTGAAAGACTGGCCAGTTGAACATCCTTCACCAGAAAATAATATCGAAACCGTAAATATTTCAATCATGCACCAAGATTTACCCCCACTACCCTATTATAATGCTATGGAAAATCTTAGCACTTTTTCCTCCATTTCTCAAAACTCTGATTTAGATGGATTTGGTACATCCATATATCTCATTTTTGATAATATTAATGCTTATATGGGGATGAAATAGGTAGTGATATTCCTCTCAATTTTGATAATATTAATGCTTATATGGGGGATGAAATAGGTAGTGATATTCCAAATGGTATTGCTGATTTTGGTCCTTGGCCTTCCTCAAGCTACTCAACAATGTTGTTCACTGGAAGTTGTTCATATAGTTTCAAAGCTGGCCAAAAAAAATTGGAAACAAATGTCACTCCAATTTCTCAAGCTAATCAGAATTCTTGAAGTGGTAACCAAGATCAACAGCTAAAAATGAAGAAGATCAGAATATTGAGGCTTAAATTAGATGTCATAGGTCAAAATGGAGTTTTTTCATGTAATGTGTTGTTTTCTCTAATTTTATGCACTCTTTTATGCGTATTAAATGCGACACTCTGATGAGTTGTCGATCGTAGGCAATATTATTTTAATTTTACTTAATTGAGATTAAGGTGTATTTAATAATAACGTTTTCTTTTGTTCCTATGAGTTTTGCTGATTCTACCTTATCCAAATTGAAGCGTAGTTACTATCATTATTTTCGACTTTGTTCTTCCAATTTTGGAAAAAATTTCATCTATTTTATTTAAAGTTCTAGTAGTATAAATAAATCAAACTATGTCTTTGGCATATATCTATAATCTACTATTGATTCTACGGAAAATATATGAATTCAGTCTACAAAAATGTCAGGTCCATTCAGCATATAACATTAATTTATTGAATTTTTTGATAGTATTAGAAATGAATTGTTGACATTTCTACTGTGGATTGTAAATTTTGTCGGTATTATTGTGTTAAAAATTAAAAAATCAGAGAAGCAGAGAAATATTAGTTTAATAAATAAAACAGAAAAAATAATTCCAAGCCCACAAGTTGCTTGTGTGTCCTTAAGGAATTTAATCCCCTCACTGTTGTCCAAGATTTTGGATTAATTCCTCCCAGGATAGAACGGAATAACTATTCTGCAATATTGGCAATCAAAATTACAGAATTTCAGCGAACTCAACAGACGGAGCAAATCACACTTGACACTTATGTTTATTTGAAAATAACGCAAAATAAAAAAGAGGGGAGAAATTTTCAGATTTTTCCATGTATTAAAAATGAGGCCAAGCCTCTAAATTTGTAGACAAAGGAAGGGTGAGATGGAGAGGTGCAATCCAAAAGGTGCCTCTTCCATTTTCCATTCACACCCTTTAAAGAATAACGCAACAATCCCCCACATGAATGAGGAATGGGCATATGTGTAAAAACATGCATGAAAATACTGTGTGATTCACAAGTAAGGATTAATCGCATCTGGATAAGTAAGTTTTCCTTTGAACTTTCAGTAGTGAACTAATGTCGGATATACTCGGTCAATCGTTAGAATTGATATCTTTGAACCGTCGAGCTTTGGTGTATGCCTAGACAATCATAAATCACACAATCAACCCTTAACAGTCTTTGGTTCTCATTGTTGTGTTCGTTTCATCCATGAACACCACCTGGTTCATAAGTGCGTAGAGAACTGGCCTTACAGAATTCTCCTTGAAGTGGCGTACACTTCAAACTTACATAGGTGATTCCTAAACATGTTATCCCATAGATACACTATTTTATATACCATGTATCAAACTTAGAAACCATTAAAAAGTCTTAACTCTTTATCCTTGGTACTGAACATTGTCTCATCACGAGAATGGACCAAAAAGAAATTTTATGTGACTATGTTGAACTATCATTAGTGGCTTTGTTTTAGCTCGTTGAACCTAGATCTTGGGATCTCCAGTCTTCTAGGTAGAGTTACCGCCACAATGACTTGTCCTCGTCCATAGTCACATTTCCATCGATGATCTTTCAACTATCTCTCTAGTTAGGCCTTTTATATGTGGATCCAACCCATTATCGCTTGACTTTACATAATCAATTATGATAATTCCCCTAGAGAGTAGTTGCCTAACAGTTCTATGTCTTCATCATATATGACAAAATTTTCCGTTATACATAACGCTACCTTCCTATTGTCGTTTGACTATCACAATGTATACATATAGGTGCCAAAAGTTTGGGCCAAAATGGAATATCTTCCAAGAAATTCTGGAGCCATTCAGCTTCTTCAGCGGCCTTCTCTAAGGCTATAAACTCAACCTCCACTGTAGAGCGGTCAATGTACATTTGTTTGACCGATTTCCAAGACATAGCTCCTCCACCGACTGTTTAGAATCGGTTGAAGCGGTGATCTAATTTGTATCACTATACCCCTATATTATCGAGAGATACTTATTATAGTGCAAAGTATAATTTGGAGTATACTTCAAATACTTTAAAACTTGTTTCATTGTCATGAAAGTTCAATGTAATCTTTCTTATGTTGTAGACTAATACGTCTCGACTTTTGGATTGCATATCTGTCACGCCCCAAAATCCGAGGAGCGCGACCAGCGCTCAACCGAGTAAATCCGACTGAGCAAGCCTGGCAGGTTTCATACATACTACCTAACCCAACTCATAATTAAATAAGGGATAGACTCCATTAATCAAATTCTGTCAACATATAATTAACGATTTCCATTTCGTTTTCATTAGCAACTTCATTTAGCCACTTTAAGGGTATTACAAGTTATATACATATCATTACCAAACATCAATATTTCTATTTTAATTTTCAATACCCAACACTACCCACAACCTGTCTACGGAGCCTCTAAATATAACTGGAGAATAATACAGAAATGCCGGCAACAAGGCTCCAGCTATACCTTACACAAATACAAAAATAAGACTCCAGTAAGAATAGCGGCATAAGCCACGCCGGGCCCTGAGGGGAAAGGGGCTCACCCATACAGCAGCCGGAAAGTGGAGGAGGTGCTACTGCCAGTGGACTGGAGTGCCTGCTATAGATCCACCTACAATCCTAACACGAATGTAGCGCCCCCGGCAAAAGGGACGTCAGTACATTTGAATTGTACTGCTATGTATAACTAAACACTATTTTACTAGAAAGAACTATCAAACAGATACAAGAAAATAATATGGGCAAATAAAAGAAGCAATTCATATAATCTTTCATACAATTTCCACAACATAGAATAGGGCATTTTTGTCACATGTTCACCACTGTTCTCATTACCACCGCCATCTCGAGCGGAGTCCGATCACGACCCGACCGACTAGGTCACCTCATTGGAGGCATTACTTTCAATCAATATTTCATTCCCATATCCGGAATTCAATATCAGCACATTACCACCATGTGTGCGACATGGTGTCCGATCACGACCCGATCGGCTAGGTCACCTCATTGGAGGCATTACTCCATTCTCATTTGCCAACACTTTCAAATCTTTATTCCACACATATCATAACAATTCCTGGGCACTCATGGCCACCATCATCACATCTTTTTCCCTTTCCAACATTCATTTTACAAGTTGTGATCATAGACACATATATCAAAGATAATTCAAGTTGCAATCGCAGGTAGTGAGCACATAACTAGCATGAATAATTCTTTGTTTCAATGTCGGCTTATAGCCCAAGTATTTCAACACATAACTGTTCTTTTCATCATTATCTAATTATCAAGATTGGTACATTATTCACATTGAGGCACATCCTTCACGAATATGTATAGACATATGCAATTCAATTAATGCGTAGTAACAATCAATACACTAGCCAATTCAACTCTTACCATACTTTCGTAAATGACAACAGAGCTCAATTTCTAATAAAAAGGGGGTTTTAGCCATACATACCTCAATAAAGCTTTCCTTACTCTTTTATAAATTTCTGGAACTCTTAGCACTTCGATCTATTTAGTAAAAATTACAAATTAAATCGAGAATTAGAGATGAGATTGAGACTCTAGCTTGGTTCAAGCATATTGACAAACGCTATAGGTGTAATATGATCTTAGGCCCCTTTTGAGAGCAATTTATATCACTTTGTACCCCTCTTTAATTCACCACCTCCCACTACTCTAAGGTTTAACATGCATGCAAGGAATCCATTGTTATACCCATGAATAACCTCACTAGTGACCCCTTTATATCTGAAAATAAAACTAACAATAGTTGGGGTGATAAAGTATTACCTCTTGAGATGAAGGTCTAAGGGTCTTCACTTGATTTTCTTCAAGGATTTAGCCCAATCTTATGGAGTAATTTGATGGGGAGACTTTCCCTTTCTAAGAACCCTCTCTCTCCCTCTAGAAATGCTCAGAAGAATTGCTTAAAATAAGCTAGAACACCGGATATATCGATATGGAAATCGGGTTAAAAATTAGAAAATTGAAGCTCCGAGTCAAATATGCGATCGCAGAGTTAACATGCGGTCCGCGTAATGGACCACAAAATGCTCCCCAAAAACTAAACATTCTGACTCAGTATGCGGTAAGAATGCGGTCCACATTCATGTTCTGCGGTCGTAAAGTGCACCGCAGAACTGACCCTCGCAAAATTTAAAGGAAAATATGCGATGACTATGCGGTCCGCATTTTGATTATGCGACCGCATTTTGACCGCATAACTGACTTCAATTTTAACCAACATTCTGCCTCACTCGGTGACAGATATGCGGTCCGCATTTCGATTATGCGACCGCATTTTGACCGCATAACTGACTTCAATTTTAGCCAACATTCTGCCTCACTCGGTGACAGATATGCGGTCCGCATTTCGATTATGCGACCGCATTTTGACCGCATAACTGACTTCAATTTTAGCCAACATTCTGCCTCACTCGGTGACAGATATGCGGTCCGCATTTCGATTATGCGACCGCATTTTGACCGCATAACTGACTTCAATTTTAGCCAACATTCTGCCTCACTCGGTGACAGATATGCGGTCCGCATTTTGATTATGCGACCGCATTTTGACCGCATAACTGACTTCAATTTTAACCAACATTCTGCCTCACTCTGTGACAGATATGCGGTCCGCATTTCGATTATGCGACCGCATTCTGGACCACATTCCTTGCATTTTTCTGGAAACTTATTCTTGACTTTTTAATGCTTTATTCAATCCAAAAAGGTCTGTGTCGTGGCTCGCAAGCTCGCCGCGAAGTATATTTATGAATTGTTAACATATGATCCTAACTTCACACCACGGGATCCGAGTTTTCGAGTAGGGATTTCACGGGGCCTTACAATATCAGATTATTGACTATACTTAACATAGCAATAATATATTAGAACAATAATAGTAATGATTGGCATCAGTTGTGTACACAACCTATTAATATATAACACATTTTGCAATCACTCTGTCATTTTTAAGTTTTTGTATATTATTTATTCATACGTCTATATGATATGCAAATTATAACATTCAATGGATTTTGGTGATGTTCATCAGTTGGTTCACCTCGTTATAGACCAACGTATTAATATGTTTGTTTATGAACGATCATATTTATACAAGACATACATACGTACTTTTCATAAAGAGTCACAGCCTTCCAGGTAATACCCTTTCATAAAAGAGCTAAACATTATAAATATTTAAGAAAGAACAAATTATTTCTAGAAAGGCACGTAAACAACTTTCAAATTTGTAGTTTCATCACTAGTCATCACTAAGACTGAACAAGTAATGAATTCACTGACTACCATATCATAATCCCTAAGGATTCGTAGGGTTCGAAGAATTATGAATCAAAAAACGATATGTCTTACTTTTTGTTGCATATCTTATGAAAACGGAATCAATAGTTTTCGATCTGATTTTTATCCTTTTGGGTTTAAGTACTTGCACTTTACCCAAATAACCCCCCATACTTGAAAATATTTCAAGTTGGGTTTTCTTCCTTTCCATTTTTCATATGGAATAAATTATGTCTTGCTATAGGGAACGCGAATGAGCATTCGGTTAGCTGTAATCATAGCTTCCACCCTACAAGTTTTGGGTAAATCAGAACATATCAACTAGGTATTCATCATCTCCTTTGACATTCTGTTCTTTCATTCTGCAATTCCTTTAGATTGTGTTGACTAAGGGGTGATAGTTTGGTAAATAATTTTATATTCCAAACATATTTCTTCAAAAGGAGATTCATATTCTACGCCCCTATTATGTTGTTGAGCCAACCATAAGAATTGTTGTTCATGTCACGACATAGCCAGAATTAATAAATGGTGAAGTTTTTAATTTTCAAACCAATCTGACACATTCAAAATTATTAAACGGTGAAGCTTGTAATCTTCAAACCGAGTAACATCTGATACAACTAGATCTAATAAACGGTAAAGTTTTTAATCTTCAAACCAAATAATATGTGACACAATCAAATTTAATAAATGATGAAGTTTTTAATCTTCAAACCGAATAATAAATTAGAGTATAATATCACTAAGATTTTAATCTCCAAAACGAGTATAAAGTCATAGTCTATACTTGTAACGACCCGACCGGTTGTTTTGAGCTTTTGCACTTGGCTTGTCAGTTCTCGGGAAGGACTAGCCTCGTGTGATGTATTATGACTTATGTAAGTTATCGGCTTTGGTTTTCAGGATAATCGAAATAAGTTTGGAAGAAAATTTCTCAGTTTGAAGCTTAAAATTTGAAAGGTTGACCAAGTTTTGACTTGTTAGTATATGATCCCGGATTGGAATTTTGTATGATTTGGTTAGCCCTGTTAGGTGATTTGGGACTTAGAAGCATAATCGGAATGTATTTTGGATGTACGGAGTAGATTTAGACTTGAATTGGCTAAAATTTTGGTGATTTCCGGTTCACATGTGAGATTTTGATATAGGGGTCGGAATAGAATTCCGGAAGTTGGAGCAGGTCTGTTGTGTTATTTGTGACGTGTGTGCAAAATTTTAGTTCACTCGGACGAGGTTTGATAGAATTTTTGATCAAAAATAAAATTTTGATGTTTTTGGAGTTCTTAGGCTTGAATCCGATGTGAATTTGGTGTTTTGATGTTGTTTTGAGAAATCCGAAGGTTGAAACAAGTTTGAATGATGTTATGGGATATGTTGGCATGGTTGGTTGAGGTCCCGAGAGCCTCGAGTGAGTTTCTATTGTGTTTCGGGTCATTTTGGGCTACTTTGGATGCTGATTTTCTGATATATGTTGTTGTTCTTCGCATTCGCGTGTAGACTCTCGCATTCGTGAAGAAGAATTTGGCCTCTGGAAGTTTGTTCTTCGCGTTCGCGAAGAAGGAATTCTCGGTTGCACAGGTCTGACTTCGGAGGATCGTTCTCACAATCTATAAAGACTTTGGAGATGATCCAAAAATTAAACTTGTAGTCCGTTGTGTCTAGTTTTCATAAATGTAAATTAATTAGCATTTAGTCTTGTGTACGAAAATTTATGATAGTAACACTACAGGCTGTCCGGGGAGAGTTTGGAAATCTCCGCTGCACATGGCTGATTTTGTAATCATATATCTCGCAATATATAATGACTCAGGAAATGAGAAACATATCAAATTATAGCCCTTGGTGTCTAGTTTTCATAACATCAAACCATTTTTCATTTGGAGTTGTGTGCCAAAAGTTATGACAATTATAGTAAAGGTTGTCTGGAATGAGTTAGGAAATCGCTGATGAGGAATTTGCTCATCGCGAACGCGAAAAACAAATACCTGGGCAGCAGAATAAAGTCCAAATTTGTTCCATTCTTTCATTTTCAGACAAAGGAAGCTTGGATGGGGCGATTGTTTGAGGGATTTTCATAGAAAACAACAGGGTAAGTGTTCATAACACAATTTTTGATAGATTACTCGAATCCATCGTTGTTTGTAACATTTAATTGGAGATTTTAAGTTGGAAAAAGTTTGAAAACCCTCTTGTATAGATTTTAAGATTTGAGGGTTGAAATGTTATCGGAATTTAGTAATTTTGGAATGGTTAGACTTGTGGTTGAATGGTTTGTCGGGTTTTGTGAGTTTCGTCGGATTTCGAGATATGGACCCCACTTGCGTTTGAGTTAAATTTTGGATTTTGTTGGAAAATTAGTATTTTCATATAGAATTAATTCCTATAATTAGTATTGACTTAATTGAATTAACTGTGGCTAGATTCGGGTCGATTTGACGCCGATTCAAGGGGCAATGGCATTTTAGAGTAGGATTTTGCTCGGATTGAGGTGAGTAATGATTGTAAACGATGTTCTGAGGGTATGAAACCCCGGATTATACATCGTAGTGCTATGTTGAGGTGACTTACACCCTAGATGGCAAGCGTGGGGTAGAGCACCGATGGGGATTGTGACTTAGTCCATCCCAAATGATTATTTTACTGCGTATTTAATAGTTAATTGTTTAATATTGTTATATGTTGAGGCTGAATGCCATATTTGGTCCTCGTGTCTACTATGTGAGCCCTTCGGGGATTTTAATGATATTTCTTCACTATTTTGACTTTAAACTTGTACTGAGTCATGCTATATTCTACTGTTTTCAAAGCTCAGCCATGTTTACTCTGCTTTAACACTTGAAATGATATTCTAAATGATATTCTGGACTGAGCATCATGTTTTTAATGTTTCCCGAGTGGCTTATATGATGTTTGACTGAGTAAGGCCGAGGGCCTGTATTATGAGGATACTTTTGGGTCTGGCTGTACGACGTAGCAGTGATATATTGATTATGATAATGAGGCCGAGGGCCTGAGATTGTACTCCACGAGGTGGCTTGATGTTGATATGATCCCGAGAGCCTATTTATGATACCACGTGATGACTTGATATTGCGCTTGGGCCGTAAGGGGCCCCTCCAGGATTCGGCAGACCCCCAGTGATCGCGGGTACCCATTGTGATTTGAGATATTGCCCAAGGGGCGAATTTGTTGACATTGTGCCCGAGGGGCGAACCTTACGTGTTTATCTTTCTTACTTGCCTGTCATTTACCTATTTAATTGAGTATTTGTGCTACAACATGTTGATGCACTTTTCGTGATTTATTATCGCTCAGTCTTTATTTATGATTATTACGCACTGAGTTAGAGTACTCACTTTACTCCCTGCGCCCCTGTGTGCATATTCAGATGCTACATGTCCTGCTACTGAGGGTTGATAGTCCCAGCAGGTCTTCGAAGATTTACTAGGTAGCTCCGTGGTGATTCACAGCCCAGTGCATCCTCCTTCTATTTTATTTCATTCTGATTCCGTTACGTAGTAGTGGAGTAGACTTTCATACTTGTAGTATTGTTCTATATGCTCATGACTGGTGACACTCCGATGTCGGGCTGTATTGGTTTCTATTTCGCAACTTATACTATATTTTTTGGAATTTATTTTTATTTAAGAGTTAGTAATTACTATTTTAACTGCTTAAAGAAAATTGGAAGTGATGTCGTCTGGCTTTTTCTTCATGAGAGTCGTCATCATGCCCGGGTTTGGGTTTTGGGTCGTGAGAAGTTGGTACCAGAGCCTAGGTTACATAGGTCTCACGAGTCATGAGCAGGTTTAGTAGAGTCTCGTGGATCGGTACGGAGACGTCTGTATTTATCCTCGAGAGGCTGTAAAACCTTTAGGAAAAACTTCACATTCTTGAACTTTTATCGTTCGTCCTTTATTCAGCTTGAAAAGTAACTCTTAAAATTCCTTCCACGAATTCGTATGCGCACATGAGTGCTCAATATTAGAAGGGCATCGATGGCTTGCGATTCTCTAATCGAAGGGCGAGATGTGATCTCTATGTATTGATGTTGGGCCAGTCTGGAGGACTTGAGGCTGGGTTTTGCCTATAGCTTGAGCACCGAGGTGCTGATTATGTGAGGTGTGTTATTGAACTTATATATACGGTAGTTCCCTATTAGTAGAAGTGATGGCTGGATAGTTACGAGATGAGTGTGATGTAACTACGAGATGTATTCATAAGGTTTAGAAGAGATGAGAAGGGTCTGCTGGAGGATAGAAGAACTATTAGGTGCTTGATTTCCATCTCGATTTGAGGTATAGCCCCAATTTATGGTCTGGGGAAGAATCTTTCCATGATTCCTAATTAGGAGTGAAGTAAATTTTATATTGCGGTACGAGTTCAGACTCAGGAAGATTAAGTGACTGTGTAATGTTTATGATGGTGGAAAGTATACAAAAATGCTAGTTTGAGGAAAAGCAGGTGGGTTATCTCCTACGAAGTGTTATGAAGTTGTGTGATCCTTATGTTTTCTGTTAGAAGATCCCATTTACAAGTGAAATATATGTGTTATAATTTAAATTTTGGTCACTTAAGAGAGTGGGTTTAACTGTTACGAGAGTTGCATAAGAGTTAATGTACCAGATGGTCTGTGTTTCATGGTCTTATGAGGGATCGAGTTTAATCTCACTATGGTATTATAGCAGCAATATAGTATATGCGTTATTAGCTATTGGGTGTGTTTTGACCTATGGCTTCGATCCAAGTGGGGGAGTCTGCTATTGATTAGTTGATTGTACGATTGTGTGCTATGTTGGTTCCAGTTGAGGCATACGGGTGAATCAGTTATGGCCTACGAGGATTGACACCGAGGATGGCTCGAGTATAGGAAAATGCTTGAAAAAGGTTATAGTATGCTTTATAGGTGTGTGAGAATCATGGAATGTCTTGATTTATTGTGTGTAAATGATGCTCGATGTATAGAGCAAGAAGTTGCTTGGTTTTTTTGGAATGAGGTTACATTTTACGGTGTCGGAGTGCTAATGAGGCATTGGTTGTTCGGTCCATTTGATCAGGCTAATTGCAGTTTGAGTAGAGTGAATGACTCTCGAGAATGGTTCTAATACGTTCAAGATTGTACATGTAATAATTAGAAAACTTTCAAGTGTGTGATTTGCCTAGTAACTGAGGTTTGCGCTGGAGGATGTCAAGACTTGTGTCATTTCTATATCAACTATGGAATTCTATACATCCGTATTAGGAAGGTAATGGCTTCAGGTTTGCAGGAAGTCTTTTCAGGGTAAGTATTTTGAATATGGTGCTTTAGAGAACATTTAAGAGAGTATGCAGCGGCTTATGGGTCCTAGGTCGGTGTGGTTTTATGCTTGGGTCTCGTGTGGTAAGTCCGGGTTGAGGAATTGGGGTGCTACAGCAAGAGGGAGTATCAAGTTAAAGGTGAATCAGAAAGAAACTCGGATTGATAGGGTAGCTTGGTAGTAGGCCGAATCGATATGGTGAGGATATGATTAGTTCCTTCGGTGTGTACAGGGTAATGAGTTCCTATAGGTATTTCGTGGCAATGCTCTTAGGTTTTGATAGCTTGGTTATGTGCAAACAGATTTGAAAGTATTCTTGATGGTTTTTACCATGGTTTAAGCCGGATATCTTCTACCGGTGTGAGGAACATATTATATATTGTGAATTCCTTCTAGATGGGAGCAAATAGAAGATTTCTAATTGCCCGGAATGTAATTTTCCTATAGCCCAGATATTCTAATGATATTCTTATGTTTGCAACATGATGGCATGTTAGGCGTGGTGTGTTGTGCATGCTTAAGATTTTCATACACAAGGTGGCAGTTCATTCTTGAAGGGAAGGTTAAGAATTCTGGATAGAATAGTCAATTTCAAATATTTAGATGAATGTTATAACTGCCCGGTAAACTCTGAGAAGGGTGCGCATTATATTTTGACTAACATATGTTTATTGGTATAACAAAACACACTTGGTTGATCGACTAAAAATATTCCGATTTTGCTATGTAGAAAAGAATAAGTACGAAAATATTTATCATGGGATGATAGTACTTGAGGGATGTGTTAGCCATTTGAGTACTGAGGTTGTGATCTGTTACAGTGATTTATGTAATCTATGAATTTGGAGATGGGGAAATTCTCAGAAATATACTATTTCGGGAGTGTGGCATGTTTGCGGTGAGTATTTTATCTAAACGCATTGGATGCACTAGTTGCACTAATTGATGGTGATAACTATGCGCTGTGAGTGCGCATATATGTGAGGTTTGAACCTATGTGCAAGCACCGAGCCAATGTTCATGCTCGGTAAGATGCATAGGCTATGATATGCCTAGAGTGGGATATTAAGCTTAAAGGTATAATGTTTCTCGTATTCGTAACTTTGTTGAGGACTATCTGGACTATGCTTGAGATTACAAAGAGGCTAATCTCCAGAAAAAACTTGGTTATTACTAATTCTGCATTAATTTGCCGATTTGAGCTGTGATAGCACAATTTACTCATGCCTACAATACAGTGTGTTATTTATGCCAGTCCGGGAGCACGAGAATCTTATTCCATTTAGCATATACAGGTGTATTTGTTGGATTGCTCTTATATGATATTCTTGGACTGGAGGTCTGTGACCATGCCAGGTGGATTATGTTATTGGCAACTAAGTTGCTTGTGCAGTTAGTGTAAATGTGAGCTATAGAAGAGCTGGTTATCATTATTCTATTCATGTATCTCGGCTCCACTGTGATTGATGAGCTCGTAGCATATCGTTGGGGTGGTACTGGTAAACTTGCAGTACAACTCTTTCATTCGAGTCATTTTCATGATTTGAGTATGTTCGGATTGTTGCTTATTGGTGTGCGTATTGCGCAAGTTGTGGCCTTAGTCGGTGTTGAGATGTCATGTCACCAGAGTAGTTGTGTTGGATTAGATGAGATAGTTGGGATATTTAGTGAATACAAACGGATTCGATCTTAGAACGTTGGAAGGATAATATCGAGATTCGACTCAGAAATTTGCTATAGTCTTTGCCTAAAGAGAGGTGACTTCATGAATGATTGATCTGAGACAAGGGTTCTGGTTTACTGCATGTTTCATTATCATTGGCAGCATATGGATGTGTTGGAATGAGACTTTAGTGATAAGAGTTTTTCTATCAGTATTCGGGTGTTGTGTGTGTGAGCACGTGATTTTTGCCCTAAGCAATTTTATTCCAAAAGATCCAAATAAATAATTTTTTTATTATTTTACCATTTTTTGTGAATTTTTGTTGAAATTGGTATTAATTGTTGCATTCATACTAAAGAATAAATATAAAAATACAAAAATATACACATACATTATGGGTTTAATTTTACAAATTTAGGATTAATTCAAAGAAAAATCAAAGGAAAAATAACATTTTTGCACTTTAATTGAAACTACCATAAAAT
>MU789618.1:7318-29298 GCA_026770625.1 Nicotiana glauca
CATCTATGGTGGAATGATCTGGGTAAAGATGGACAAGACGAAGTCAAGAAATACTTGAAAGGTCTTACTGGGTTGCTTGATATTGTACCTCGAGGAGATATCATCAGAGCCTTGGTAACTTGTTGGGATCCATCACTTAACGTATTTCATTTCTCGGACTTCGAGCTTACCCCGACATTAGAGGAAGTTGCCAGTTACATTGGTAAAGATGAGGTGCCTCTGAAGGACAAATACCTGGTTGCTCCAAGAGCTGTTACTGTTCACAGATTTCTAGATTCCCTGAAAATAGCCCGGAGTATTCATAATGAAGATTTGGCAAATGGTTTTTGTACTATGAANTCTTGGGTTTGATAGTGTTTCCAATGAAATATGGGAATATTGATATAAGAATAGCTGCAATTGTCAGTACTCTCCTCACTCAAGATAATAGTACTTTGGCACCTATGATATTATCTGATGTCTTTCGCGCCCTGACAACTTGTAAGCCGGAGTAGATTTCTTCGAGGGATGCAATTTATTATTACAAATGTGGATAATCGAGCACTTGTGCCATCGTCCTCAATTTTTGAGCTACGGTTCTTTAGAGAAAACATGCATAGAAGAATTCTACACGAGGATAAAAGGGGTTAAATTGCCGGAGGGATTCAAGGATTGGACAACATACTTCCAATCCCTTAGTGCCAATCAAATAGAATGGACATTCGGGTGGTTACCTGTCAATGAAATCATATACATGCCGGCAGATGGGTCGCATTTTCCTTTAATGGGGCTTAAAAGTATTCAACCCTATGCTCCATATCGAGTCTTACGACAACTCGGAAGATACCAGATAGTGCCAAAAGATGGGGACCTCAGCGCTCAAGTAATTGAGATTAGTCCCGACGGGCAATTTCCTGAAGCTAAAGTCCGCCAAATTTGGAATGAATGTCAATGTTTGAAATTAGATACCTATGTGAGAGATCGAGCTAAAGGTGAAGTGTCACCTGGTTATGTCGCTTGGTATAGAAGAGATTGTGAGCATGAAAGGCCAGCTAAGNTCGAGCAAATATTAGCATGCTGAAAAAACAAGTCCAAGACCTCAAGTTTTAAAATAGTGTGCAGGTAGCAGCTGACGAGGGTGAGAAAAAGCAATTGGTTAAAGAAAATGAGGCATTACGAGCTCAAATTCAGAAAATGAGAATAACAGCCGAAACCCCAGTCCGAAATGCCCGAGATGAAAAGATGATTGACAATTTGCGACAAAAAGTGAATGATTACAGTTTTGATCTCAACAAAGCAGAAAAAGAACTAGCCGAGGTTCGGAGACAATTGACTAAGAATGCAGAAGAAAGGGCCCGCATGACTCAACAACTAAAGGAAGAACATAACACTGAGGTTGCTAGATTGAGGAAAAAGATTATTACTACAGAGGTCAAAATGAGCAAACAAACAAAAGAGTTCAGTGCAGAAAGGGAACATTGTTATGCAGCCTTAGCACAATTAGAGATGGATCTGCAACAACTTCAAGAGAAAAGCCAACGGACTCTGGAGGCTCGTGCTGAACAAATTGGGAGGTTACTTCAGGAGAAAGGGATAATTAGAGAAAGAATCCTTGACATTGCTCATTACATCACTCGGAAATGCCAGATATGTGAAGATATGACCCGGACTACATTTTTCGCCTCAGTGATGATATTTGTGAAACAAATAACGGGTGACCTGGACCGACTCCAAAAGGGACTTGCATATAGGCCCGCAGCGAGACCGAACGATGTCCCGCGGGCACTAGGATCTTCGATGTATTCTTGAGTCCATACTGCATTAGGTTAAGTATTCGAGTCTGTATTTTTCATTTTTTACATTTCAATTCAAACTATTGTTTAGAGGTTTGTAGTTTGATAATCATTTAGAGTCTAGCTTTGTAATCGTTTTTGGGTAAAATACAAAAATACAGAAAAGAAAATAAATACAAAAAAATATAATACGAAAATACAAAAATACAATGTATAATACAAAATACAAATACAATATATAAGAACTAGACCAATCACAATTCAGTGGCCCAAGTAATACAATACACAGGCCAGGCCCAATGAAATCAGCCTGGTCTGTCTATACAGACCTGAAACGACACCGTCCAGGAGAAACTAAATCTAGACCGTTGAAAATTTGATCAAACAGTCCTAGAGTAATGATTGTCTAACAAATAAAATGACGTCGCATGCTTGAACCAATCTGAGCCGTTAATATCATCAATCCAATGGTCGTGATTAAATGATCACTTAAGGGGAACAACGTCGCATATGAGTTAATTAAATCTGAACCGTTGATTCATTCAATCCAACGGTTCCAGATCATCCGAGGCTTTTAAATATACAAACGATACATATCAACTCATTTGTATATCTCTTGTCTCTAACCCTGAAACCCTAGCTGCCCTAATATTCTCTCCACCAAACCTACCGGCGGCAGAGCACCATTACCTCTGTTCAAGCCGCCATGAACACCCTTTGGCCTCCTTCTTCCCCTCTTTCACCCTATCTCATCAGCTTCCCTTGAAAACCCTTGGAAACCTTCGAATGACCCAAAAGGTGTCGCCGGAACCCTACTCCGGCGAACACCACCTTTGAATCAGGGTTCGTCCTTAACATCCTACAACCGTCTCCGCCTCATCTTTAACCCCACCTAGGTGGTTTATCTCGAATGAGCCTCAAATACTTCGAATATTGAAAAATGTGTCGTCGGAACCTCACTCCAACAAACACTACAGCTCCAAAAAACTACCCTCTTAAACCCATACCTCTATTCCTAAGAGTCTTTTCACAAAAGACTCGATGAGTCCGCTCGAAGATCAAAAATCCAAGAAAAGAGACTCTTGAACTTCCGATGTTCTGGAAAATCAAGAAAAAAGAAAGAAAATGAAGAAAAAGAAAACAGAAGAAAGAAAGAAAGAAAAAAAAAGAAACAAGAATCAAAAGCTAAGTACCCTAATCCTGATTTTTCTACTTGCACGTCTCCTTCCTGATCTTTTCTATTTTTTCTGTTTCTTTGCCTCCCTGATTATTCTATGAGTTCTATTACATGCTTAGTTGCTTTATGATTGTGCTTAAAGCATGCCTGTAACCGTGTAGTTTTCTGATTTGGAATCACATGGCTATAGTTTTCCTTTCTGTTAAAGTTCTTAGTAAAAAATCGCACGTATTGTTGTTCATAGCCATATTTAGATTTTAGGGCTCTTATTTGATAAATTCGAAATTAGTGATTGAGTATTCTGTTGATTAGATTCTACCTATGACTGATTTGTTCCCCTTGAATCTCGTTAATTGAGTGCTTAGACCTAATTTGACTATATCTGTAAAGCCGTCTATTGTTGGCTATTTTTGCAATTCGATTTTGGCTTTGACTTTTTAAGTTTCTGATTGAATAAAGGGGGTTAAATGGGTAAATAAATGGAAATATAGGGCCAAGGGGGAAAGAATAAGTGGTATACTGTAAATAAACTAAGGGGTTAAGGGTATAAAAGGCAATACTGCCTGGTTCGTGGGTAAATAACTGAGGGATAAAGGGTATTCTGGGAACAATGAAAGGGTAAATAGGTAGAAACTGAAAGCAAGTGAGGGCAATATGGACAATTAAGAGTATTAAAATAGTATAGATGCCACTAGAACCTTCTAGCAGGGGTTCTAGTGCATTTCTGATTAAACTAGGTGTATTAATCTGAAAATAACTCATAAGATAAGGGGTGGGAAATCAGAATATTAATTTCAAAATTCCCACCCATTTTTGTTCTATAAATAGGCCTCATTAAGCCACATAGGAGGAGGTTTTTTTCAAGGTTTTACAAGTTTGAAAATTGAGAAGTTTTGAAATTCTAGGGGGTTCGAAAAGGTTCTGAAAAAGTCTTAGAAGTTTAAATTTCAGAATACTACTACTGTTCTATTTTTTATTCAAACTCGAGTGTAAATCTTTTGAGTTCTGGTGTTTTGATCTATTGTTCTATGCTGATATTGGTTGAAGCTCTTTACTCTGAGGTTTTCCTTGAGAAACTGTTTGGTTTAAGTTTTGGTATCAATTCTGGTTACTGTGTATTGCTGTGAATCTGCTGGTTATTGCTTGCTGAAGTCCTGTCACTGCTGATCTTCTTCCTCTATTTGCCTTAGACTCATTGAGTTTATTTCACCTTTGTCCAGGTACACTTCTGAACTTCAAAGATGTAATCAGAATTTCTGAAGATATAAAACTACTCGATTAAGTTTTGCTAGTTCCAATTCTGTTTACGTTGTAGATGTAGAACTCTATAGATTCATATGTAATTTGTTAGGTGAATTGTGTATATTTGGACTGTATGGACTTTGGACTTGAACTGTTAATTTTAGTAGCTTAGTCTAATTACTACACAAAAATCACATATGAATTAGACTAATAGAAAACAGTTTCATTAGAGTAGAGATTTAAATTTTGGAAACAAATAAGTACAAATTCTGTTTTGATTGTGATCCTGGATCTTCAACTCATTACGATTCATAAATGCAATGAGATTTTAAGAAGTTCAATAGTTGTCTTTAGTTTGTATTAATCAGCTTAGTATATAAAATATGAGTTCAGATTCCAATTCTCGTTAGTTAATATGATATGTTCAAATTAAAGTTTTTTTTTAAAAAACGAGTATAAACTGACTGCTTCAATATGAACAATTTTGTACTTCAATTCAAATAGGTTCTCTCTAGTTTAGTTTAATATTTTCAATAGAATAAAGTAGTAATTCAATTCCGTATATGATGAGTTTGCATTTCAATTGAAAACATAATCTAAATAAGTTTTTAATGATAGTAATATATGAATCAGACGTAGTTTATTTGAATGAGTAGATAGTAATATCCAAACATAAATCAGTGTTAAATGCCTTAATTAATTTCTGATACCGCAGTTATAATATCCGTTTAAATACATGATTAGATTAATGATAACATTTGAGCCTGTTTTGGATTTGTTAATAACCTGGGCCTGATCATGCAAAAAGGCCCAGGTCCGATCGCGAATGGCCTCAGTGCCCATGAAAGATGAGCCTCGTGCACAGCTGTGCATTACACTTCACTGGCCTAATTTCAAGGCCCAACACATGATGGCTTGGACTTGAATGGAATATTAATACCAACCATAACTACACAGCATTATTCATTATTTTGATAAGGCAAAAACAATAGTAGACAATATAGTACACTAAAGGCTTGACCTTTAAAATAAATAAGATGAGCCTCGCTAGAGAATAAATGCACGGGGCCCTCAATTAATTGTTGTAAAACACATATAGATTTGGAAGGACCATTTAGCGAATTTCACGGTCTTTCCCAAAGTTAATAAGACGTAGATATTTTAGGCGCGATTTTAATATACATTCTCAAGTATGCGTGCACATTTATGTGACTCAAATCTTACTCTCAACGAAGTCAAAATGTATTTAAAGCCACATGCGTACTGGTACGGTGTGGTTAAAAAATGCATTTTCACGACGTTGCAATTCTTTAAAATTGATAAAGCGGAATATTAATAATGTACATAAATTGGAATATATAAAGAAATCAGATAAAAGTAAATATAACAGTTGAGCGACCGTGCTAGAACCACGGAATTCGGGAGTGTCTAACATCTTCTCCCGGATTAACAGAATTCCTTATCCGGATTTCTAGTTCGCAGACTGTAACAAAGTCAAACTTTCCTTGGTTCGGGATTAAACTGGTGACTTGGGACACCATTATATTCTCAAGTGGCGACTCTGAAAATTTAAATAACTAATCTCATTCCGACTGTCCTTAAATTGGAAAAACTCCTTCCCCTTCTTTATTATATCCCTCCCAGGTGTGTAGTAAAATAAGCGGGGCTTCCTGGTAAAGCGGTAAAAAGGAGGTGTGACAATCCCCAATCCCTAAATGAATTCCTTCGAATCCCATTGGTTCTCTTCGAATTTTAGATCAAAGTTTGATTTCAAAACCCTAATTTCTCGAGATGCTGAAGTTCTTTTGATTCTAGACTATAATAGTCCTTGATTCCGTGTTTCTCATGGAAACACACGATCAAGGACAATTTCAATCCAAATTTGACAAAAGCTCGGCCGGAATCCCCTTTCAGTTTGATTTAAAAAAATAAAATAAAGGTACTTCTCTTATTTCTTTTCTTTTCTTGTTTTTAATCTTTTTAGTATTTGTTTAGCCAAATTAATAGATTTTCCTGGTAATTTTTTATTTTTCATCTGTCTCTGATTCTGATTTAGATTTAGTTATGTTTTGATTATTCATGTTTTGGTGATTTTGATTTTAGTTTAATTTCTGTTTTAATCTTCGCCTCAAGTTAGTATTAACATATGCTTTAATTTCTTGGGTCAGTTTTTGTTAGTTAGTATTTGATTTTGCTTTTGATTAGTGATTCCTTGATGATAATCAGTTAAACTCAATGAATCTAGTCTACTTGACTCAGAATAAATGTTGTGGTTGAAGCTATAACCTTCTAAGGTATTCTAAAATAGGGCCTTAATTGAAATATCAAAACTTAGGGCAGTAACTTGAGAAACAAGTCAAAAAATGAAGGATTAATGAATTGAATCTGAAAATAAAAGAGGGGAAAAAGGTGTGAATGAGATCTAGAAGCTTCACCTTGAAATTTGCCTATAAAAGGCACTCCCCTTGCCTTCTTTTCCAAGTTTGGAAGCTCTGAAAAATTTCAAAAAAGTTTTTGATCTCTGAAAATTCCCCAAAGGGTCCAGATCTGAAAATTTCCCTCAAAAACTGCTCAACAAGTTTCAAATCTGAAATTTGAATTTCAAATTCCAAACCTTCAAAAACCATAAAAAAGAATAAAAAACAACAGAAAAACTCAAAAAGGTACTGTTCTATTACTTTTCTTTAGATCAATTGCCAGTTCTAGCTTGAAAATTCCTAGTATTTGATTGCTGAAACTCAGAAGTTGCTTTGGTTTGATTTTGAGTCACTTTGGGATTAGATCAAGGGTTGTTTTGTTGGTTTTTGTCGTCTGTCCTTTGTTCCTGGGTTATACTGGTGCAATTAGGTCTCCAATTTATCCTAGAGCTGTGATACTGCTGATTTTTGGTGCTGTGATTTGCTATTGTGTCTGCCGCTGACCTTCCTCTTTTCTTTGTTACTTTGCACTTCCAGGTACATATTTTGACTCTGAAGCCATGTGCATACCCAGTTGAAAGATGAAATGAAACCTGCTGCACGAATTTGTTATGAATTTGCTGTTAGACAGTTTATATTTCATATAGTGTTCCTGGATTCATTCATATTTTTATTGTAAATAGATTTGAACAATTAGGACTATTAATGGACTGTTAATGGACTTTCTGTGTTAGTTCGAATTATTCAGGACCTTTTTTGAACTTCAGTGTGTGTTTGAGTAGAGTTAATTTAGTTGACCGTTGGATATTTAAGTCCCCGTATGTCTGGATTATCACATGATCATAGTTAGATGTTAATTGATGTGCAATTATCTAGTATAGCTTAACCTTGGTTTTTATTAATATAAATATGAGTTGGAATGTTTGAGGTTATTGGATTGGTGCTCGCTAGTCTAACATGAGCCTTAATGTAATATAAGTCAACTCCTCGTGTTAGTTTTGATTTGAAAATGTTCTGAACCTAGAATTGCCTTTGAGATCATATATTTCCACTTGTAAGCAACAATTAGATATTTGATTGTTAGGAGTCAAATGTGATATCATATGAATATGAGGATTAAACGAGAATAATATGGAATGATATGTTGGATCACTAGCATAACTGATTGTGTCTCGTTAATCTGAGTTAATATTAATAGAATCAATTTCAAAGTTAGCTACTTCTTAGACCTAGCGTTTGGCTGATTGGATCTTTGATTTGAATCCATATATGTGGCTGCCCGTTAATTCCTAATTAGCCCCAAAAAATGAAATTGGCGTCTGATAGTGGGCTCATCATAGGCCCAGGCCGCTTAACCTTCTGCAATCAAACTCTGTGCCTCTTATTAGGCTGCTCTTCTTGACTTGTTAAAATTCCATCTTTTAATCATAGGTCTTTGGTGCCGTTGAGTCAAGTAGCATACTTGAGTTGAGAGGTGTTTCCTTTAGCTCAAGTGTGGACTTGAACTTGAGGCTCAAATTCCTCAATCACTTTAAATAACAGCAATTGATAAAATTAATTAATTAGGATTCTAGAAAATTTTAGTTTGCTTTAGGTTGGCCTTTAAATAATAAAAATGAGACGAGCCTCGCCAAACAAAAGTGCATAACCTGCGTGGCCCTCTTTAAATGCTCATATTAAAATACTTAAAATTCGGGACGTGTCGTTTAGCGAATTTTCACGGCCTCCCGCGAAGTTAATAACACGTTAGACACTTTAGGCGCACTTTTAATAATTCTACCTTCTTAAATACGGGTGTGCATTTCATGCAACCCAAATCCAAATCCCAAAATATTGAATGAGAATGTGTCGAGGATCCGGGTGCATTTCATGTGACGTGATCCAAAAATACATTTTTAAACGACGTTTATTTTCCTAAAAGATTCAACTAAAAGCGGTAATAATTCTAAAATTGCACCATAAGGATAACATGTATTAAAATCAGATTTTAGCCAAATATAGCAGTTGAGCGACCGTGCTAGAACCACGGAACTCGGGAGTGCCTAACCCCTTCTTCCGGGTTAACAATATTCCTTACTCGGATTTCTGGTTCGCGATTGTAATACAAAGTCAAACCCTTTCCTCAATTCGGGATTCAAAGCGGTGACTTGGGACACCATAAATCTCCCAAGTGGCATCTATGAATCTCTTAAATAAACAAATCCCATTTCGATTGTCCTTTAATTGGAAAAAATTCCTTTTATTAAACCCTTCAAGGGGTGTAGTAGCAAAAAAAGGAGGTGTGACAACTCTGGAGACTCTTCTGGGGACAAGAACACCGAATTTCAGTTCAGGGTTCAAGAATTGGAGCTCAGTTAAATTGTTATATTTAGTTTTATTTGATTTTTCTACATGTTCCATGCTATATGTGCTAAATGTTTTACCGCTTTGATATTTGTTGAATTGCATATAAACTGTCGCGAATCCCTTCCTCTCTCTGAGTCTTCTATATCAGGGAGAAGGGTGCACTTCGTGTAGCTTCTCTTCTATTTAGAGTCTTTGCCAATTTAGAACGAGGTTGGATAAGTTGCTAAGCCGGCGGAGCTTCTGTATCCCCGGTACGCTGCCTCCCCCTCGGCTCGAGTTGTCTGCTCGGGTAAGCCAAGTCTAGACCAATAAACCTAGGGTTTAAACCTAGAAGAACAATAACCTCATGCCGGATCCCTAGTAGGACGTTTGTTTATATCATGTGCATTTGACTTAGGGGACTCAACACAGTGGTTGGATCTGTCTAGGACAAGTGACTTGAAATAAAATGACCATCCTGATGCATCTTACGTGCTACTCGCGCATTAATTTGCTCGGCATTGCATGTTGACCGACTCGTCTATAATGAGTGCAAAATTATGAAAAATAGCAGTGTTAGGACTAAGTGAGGGTACCATTTGTTTGAAAAAAACCAATACCCAAATAGTACCGAAATGCTACCGGATGTTTTTTGAAAAATGAAAAAGAAAAAGAAAAATATTTAAAAAATAGAAAGAAAATTGTTGTTCAAAATAGCTTTGATCTTGGCGAGTCTGCTCGAACTACGCTGGTTTGATTCTCACTGGATGTGAGATACGTAGGCAACCCTCATCGGGTCCAACCACCCTTTTGCAAAAATAGCCAAAAAAATACCAAAATTTTAATTTTCATCAAAATAAGTTGGGTGCCGCCATTCTTATTTAAAATAAGATAAATGTCCCCAAAAGGGCGCCGGAAGGCTATTTTTGTAAGAACAACCACCCTGAGTCATTTTAAAACCATTTGCAGGCACAACCTTAAAATCTCCTTTTCGGAAGTGCTGAAATGCCGTATTCCAAAAACCAAATCTTGGTTTTCTTAAATAAAATTTTTAAAAATAGCCATTTTGTAAAGTCAAATAGAGTCATTAAATAGCCAGCTTTCTTCAAATAGCCTATAGTTGACATTGAAACCTTCTCAGTCTTGCGCAGGCCCGGGCGATGCCGAGTGATGCCCCGCGGGCCCCAGGATGTGAAACTTTGATGTGCTCTTAATCTAGTTTTAATCATCGAGTTTGTTTTGTTGTATCCTTTTCAAGAAAACAAATAACCTATTAATCGGAGTTTTATTAATGGAAATTTGAAAAATCCCAAAAAGAGGGAAAGGCAAGAATGGAAAGTAAAAGGGAAGAGCGAGAGGTTGATGCAAAGAACAACCCTACCAAATAAAGGAAAATAAAGTCGGGATGACGCATGCAACCAAGCAAAGGCATAATAGAAATGGTTAACTACTTAGGTGCATTCATTCCCAAATGTGCGGTTATCTATTTGTTAATGCTCTATCCGCTAACAAAGTTGTTGTTGATGATGAGTCCAGGAAAGTGGTTTAGTTGGTTGGCATCTTGGAAACCCATTCCTACAACACCCGGTTAAAAAACAAACTAAACATGACAGGCCAAGAATCAGATACCAGTATCGTGGACCCATCAAAAGAGGTAGAAGTGGTGGATGTCAAAGTAATAAGGGAAGAGATGTATAAGTTGAGGCAGTAGATGGCTGAGATGCATCAGGCCTGGGCTAAGGGTCAGCCGGCACAGTTTATCCCGCCAATCCAGCATATATCCCAGCTTTTGCTCAGTCTCAGGAGCCTCCTACTATGATTTCATCTCAATCTTTCCCTTTCTACCAACAGAGTTATGGCACCACCTCCTATCCTCCCCAAGCTCCACCACCCAAGCAAAACCCTCCTCCACCAATCACCCCTGTCTTTGTGGCACCTTCGCCTGCCACATTGCAAAGATCTTCCAGTGAGCCATTGTTTCAAACTCACGACAGCCAGTACTGCTCTCCTGAGCGTACCTTTAAAATTCCTGAGCCATATTCCTACACCCCTCACTTTGAGCTCCCGGTTGAAACTGACAATCTGCTTAAGAATCTGGAATAGGAAGAGATGTTTCGAAAAGTAAAAAGCCTTGAGCAATCCTTTAGGAACATGCAAGGATTGGGTGGCCAAGTCAGTGTGGCCTACAAGGATTTGTGCATGTTTCCCGATGTCCAGTTGCCAGCAGGATTCAAGCTACCTAAGTTTGACTTATGTGATGGACATGGTGATCCAGTAGCCCATCTAAGGGGATTCTATAGAAAAATAAGAGAAGCTAGGGGAAGGGATGAGTTATTGATGGCGTACTTCAGTCAAAGTCTCAATGGTGTGGCCTTGGAATGGTACACACGACATGATCATGCCCGATGGTACACGTGGGATGATTTGGCCCAAACATTTGCGTGCCACTTTCAGTATAATCTCGAAATTGTCCCGGACCGTCTGTCACTGACCAAAATTGAGAAGAAGCCCGGGGAAAGCTTTAGATAGTACAGTTTTCGGTGGAGAGAACAGGCGGCAAGAGTCGATCCTCCCATAAAAGAGAGCGAGATGGTCGATTATTTCTTACAGGCTTTGGAGCCTACCTACTATGGTCACCTGGTGTCAGCAGTGGAAAAATCTTTTAACGAGGTAGTGAAAATTGGAAGCATGGTGGAAGAGGGGCTTAAATCCAACAAAATTATGAGCTATTCAGCGATCAAGGCAACTACCCAGGCTATCTAGAGTGGCACTGAAGGGGTATTGGGAAAGAAAAAGAAAGAATATGTGGTGGTAGTTGACTCGAGGACTTGGTCCAGGTGCCCGTCACCATATTACCATCAACCTCGACCCCATCCCCAAACCTATCCCCACACTCCATAGCACTATTACCCACCCCATGAGCCCTACTTCTCCATCCACCATGCCCAAACGTACCCCCAACATCCTACCCATGCGCAATGGTGCGCACCTACCCTACAAAATACTTACCCAACTCAAAACACCTACCCATATCCAAGATCCAACAAGAATCCCCCTGGAGCAGGTTTGCGAGCCAGCTAAAGTTTCAAGCAAGAGAGGGAACAGAAGCAAGAAACTTTCACTCTCTTGGGAGAGTCATATGCAAACTTGTTTGAGAAACTAAAGCATTATAACCTGATTGCACCTATTCCTCTGAATCATGTGGACAAGCGTGCAATAAGCTTTAACCCTTCTAAAAGGTGTGAATACCATTCCAATGCCCAGGGGCACGATGTCAAAAGTTGTCGGGATTTGAAAAGAGAGATAGAAAGAATGATTCAGGAAGGGGTAATTGCAGTCCAGGACAGTGCCACCCAGAACATTGCACAGAATCCTTTGCATGCACATGATGATGCACATTTTGTGGAAAAGATCCGTGGTGACAAGGAGTATACGAATCCTCTCGGAAACTTGTTGAATGAAGTCAATGATATTGAAATTGGTGAAGGTCCCAGCAATTTTGATGTGCAGTCCAGCGGCTAAGATGTCGAGTTTGGTGATTGGAAAGACGCTCCATCTCTTGGTTAGCTAGAGTGGAGTTTTGGTGGTTTATTTTGTTGTCATTTCTGTTGTCCGGGTTATTTTCAGGGTTGTAATCCGGATATTGTCTTGTGACTCAAACCCTTCTATCCTTTCACTTTGCCTTATTTGTTTAATCGTAGTAGCTTGTTTAGCGCTATATAGATTTGTTCAAGGGTTGTAACCCTAGTCTATTTTGCTTGTTTTGTTGTTTAAAACCTTTCACCATCAGTCTAATGTAATTCTCCGTTTCCCGCCATTTCTAGTCATTTTGGTTTAGTTTTCTTCTCCTCTTATAGTTTTTTTTCGTGCTGGTTCTGGTGACATGACATGCACACATAATTCTCAGCCTGGTTTTAAAGTCAGTTTACTAATGAAGCAATGAAACACTGTTGGAGATGATAGGGACATTTGAGTGGAATAAGTAAGGGTATTTTGAGATCATTTTGAGCCCAAATTATATGAAACTGGGGTAGATAGAACATAGAGAAATATTGCTGAAATGCATCATGCCGCATCGGTTTGAAGCCAAAGGAAAGTTTGCCCCAAGTTTACAGGGGCCGTTCGTTGTACCGTGGTTGTTATCCAATGGTGCTGGGTAATTGACAAATGTAGAAGGCAAATGTGCGAATATGGTTATTAATTCTGGTGCAATCAAAAGATGTTACGTATTCTTGTTTAATTGTGTAGTTTGTAATTGACATGTATTAAAATCAGATTTTAGCCAAATATAGCAATTGAGCAACCGTGCTAGAACCACGAAACTCGGGAGTGCCTAACCCCTTCTCCCGGGTTAACAAAATTCCTTACTCGGATTTCTGGTTCGCGATTGTAATACAGAGTCAAACCCTTTCCTCGATTCGGGATTCAAATCGGTGACTTGGGACACCATAAATCTCCCAAGTGGCGTCTCTGAATCTCTTAAATAAATGAATCCCGTTTCGATTGTCCTTTAATTGGAAAAAATTCCTTTTATTAAACCCTTCACGGGGTGTAGTAGCGAAAAAAGGAGGTGTGACAGCGTGTCTATATGTTCTTTTGTATTTCTGCATATGCATACCATTAGGCAAAATAACTTTAGATTTAATAACCAATCCATTTATAGATCATGTCTGTAGGATTGTTGTAACTGTCAAAACCAACGACACGTAGAGACCATGCCTATAGGACTAAACTCATCGAGTTGGTTTCGTTTTCAGAATCTAAAATTAGTCCCCAAAATATGGAGATCCCTTTCTAGAATCAGTAACCCCTTTTTTCTTAAAATTGGTATACTCCTGCATTTTTAGGTATCCTATCTATGAGTTTCACCTTGGCAAACTAGTAGGCAACTCATTAATTATATCAATTTTGATAACTACATCTAGTCAAGGCTAATTTGGACTCCTAATCTAAAAAATATATGATAAATTGGCATGCTTTAACTTTTAAGTTTAATCAGACCCTAATCAGTACGTGCAAGACATGCTAAACCATATGTTTTTTTTTCTTTGATCTAAGGAGGACTGTTTAAGCCATATTTGTTTATGTGCTTTCCCACATACTTGTTGTATGTGTTCTCGCTTGTCGCCTTAGTATTTTTTCCTTTGAAACTATGAAGTCCAATATCCCTTCCCATTAGGATTAGTAGCCCTAAATGCCTCCGGGACTGATAGGATTGAGGCGGGTAATAGCATGCAATAAGTAACAATACCATTCCGCGCTTAATTCCTCAACGGGGTGGGAAGGGTAGACATGGAGATGATGATCACACGATAACACTATGCGTACGACTGGCTACCGGTGTTGTATGGATGATCCATGTATTTTACAAACCTAGGACCCTCCTTTCCCTTATACAATTTCATTATTGTCTTATCAAAGTAATTTCATGTCTTTAAAAAAAAATCTGCATTTCAGTCCCTAAATTCCCCATTAATTTTTTGTATTATTCTTTTCCTTCTAAGAAAAACTCTGTTCATTTACTCCTCTTGTTTGATTTTATGCATTTAGACATTCCCTTGAAACGAGCATAAAACCACCTAGTCCCTAATTTCAGCATGTTTATTAACCATTATGCATACCTACTTGCAATCCTTTTGTGAAATTAGCTTGTATGTTTATTTGCTTTAAAGTCACAATTGTAGCCGGGAACTACACTAGTGGATCTTAAGGGGTGCCTAACACCTTCCCCTCGAGATAATTTCTAGCCCTTACCCAAACTCTGGTACTTCAAACTCAAACCCCTTTTAGTGTCCTAATGCACTTTAATCATTAGGTGGCAACTCTTCAACCCTAAAAAAAAAACCCAATTCCCAAAAGGGAATAGAGTTGTCTTCCCAAATGTCGTAAACTCGATTTTCTCCTTTAAAAGGGATGGAAAAAGAGGGTCGTCGACAACATGGTGACTCTGCTGGGGAATTCTTTAGGCTTTTACCATTTCATGTTATTTGTGACTTTATTGCCTCTTTATTGCTTTTATTTAATGCCTTTATCCCTCTTCTACCTCGAAAGTGACTTGGCTTTTTGTCTCTTTTTCTTTAATGCTTTCTTTTACTGCTTTCCTTCAATACTGTTGTAATTCTGAGCAATTATTGTAATCATTATTTATGGATGTGAAAATACATGACAACTTTTTTCATTCTTGTAATTGCATCTTCAACATCGTATTCCACTCGTGCCATAAATACCATAGCAACGCTTCTAATGAGTGGTTGCGCCCTTCCGATATTATCACCCACTAAATTTGGCAAAGGTATATTTGCGGTAAAACCAGTAGATCAGCGGTGCAGTCGACGGTTTCGTTCCTTTCCCTCTTGATTTGTCCACTCAAGGGTACCGATCTAATACCCTATAGAAACCTTATTATGTTTAACTGTGCATGCATCACCGTCAAACCTAGCCAAGTCAGTTATGTTGTCCACATAATGACTCTTTAAGATAGCCTTGTCCAAAGTCCACTGGGTTTCCATAGAATCGAAACGGACGTCAGCATACTCTGTGCATTTATTTGGAGAACTAAATGGCATTTATACTGATTATTGGTTTAAATAGTCAGTCCGACGGGGTAAGGGTCTAACACTTTATTTTGCAGAAAATGAGGCACGAAGTCCCCAGATTCGGAATGGTAGCCAACATTCACCGAAGGTTGCTAAGTTGGTAGGAAGACCTTCACTCCAGTGATCAGACCCTCGTCCGCAAATATTTGGGAAATTTTCCTTCTCTTTTGGAAATCCAACCCGATAACAAAAACATAGAGGCTACAACTCTATTCTGGGATAGCGACAGATCTGTGTTCCACTTCGGGGGCCTTGAAATGACACCTTTGCTTAAGGAAATATGAGGGTTAGTTAGTATTCCTTTGGAGACTCCGGGTTTGCTTATGCCAGAAAATCGCAAGGGCAGGGGTTTCCTCAAGATGATGGGATTAAAGAAAACACAGACTTGACTTGCTTGAAGGATTCCTACATTTCTTTCATCTATCTGTACTAGAGGTACGGCCATAGCAAGTCCTACCGCACTTACCCAGAGGAATTTGCCCTCACATAATTGGGGCATATCCACAGAAGAGTCTTCGTCTTTATGTTCTGCTTTTTGGGTATGATAGTGTTTCCTATGAAGAAGGCTAGGATCCATACCAGAATAGCCATGGTCACCAAGACTCTAATGGAAGGGATTGGCGGGAGGCCTTTTAGCATAGTACCCATGATTGTTGCTGAAATATATTGAGCCCTGGAAAACTGTCAACGAGGGGCTAGTCACTTTGAGGGTTGCAACTTACTACTCCAACTCTGGCTCATGGAGCACCTCCAAAAGAGTGAATATCGGCAAGATATTTTGTGCAGAGACTGGGATGATCATATCGCCTTCCATCAGCCAAGGCAAATGAGCTATATGCCTAACATGTTTGCTCAACCAGAAGATGCTAAATGGTGAGTGAAGTTGTTTGAGAATCTAAAAGAAGACAAAGTGCAGTGGATGTTCGAATGGTTCCCTACTGGAGAGTTTATCGTCCGATCTCGGGACGTACCATTTCTTATACTCATTGGTCTGAGGGGAACTTGTCCATATGTCCCTCTCCGAGTCATGAGACAAGCAGGGAGAAAGCAGGTCATACCAAAGGTCGACAAGATGAGTCACTTCAGGGCCGACTTCCAAGACGATGATAGCCCATACAAGTGTCAAGCTCAACACATGTGGCATTGCAACATCATCTTGGGAAAGGATTCCATAGAACCAGACAGGTACCATGCCAGTTATACCCCCTAATATCCAAGTTGGTTGGAAGGCGACCATGGTGGGTTAGGACAAATAGGGTCCATTCGAGGTCATAGGGTCATCGACAAAAAGGCTAAAATACAGGTTAAGTACAACCAATTGTGCAAAAGGATACGAGAGTGCAAAAGCGAACATCAGGAAATTCAAGAAGCACATCAGAAGTTGACTGGAGAATGGAAAGATATGCCTGTCAGTGCCAAGAAGCGACTAGGGTATTTGGAGCGAGGTTTGGTAGAGTTGGAAAGGAAGTTCATCCAGAGGATCAAAAATTGCCAGAACGCTGAGGGAAATAAAGAAGGACACTTGGCTAGAGCTTATTTGCTGCTGGGACTGCGTGAGCTGGTGAAGCTGTTCGATGGAGCTAAAGATGCCGAGTCTGGGGAAGGTCCTTCTGGGACCAAGTAGTTAGGAGTCTTTTCTTTTGCCTTAAAATGTAATAAGGCCAATGGCCATTAGTGACATTTTACTTTCTACAATTTTAGTGTCGTTTAGGGATTCGTCTTATTTTTATCAATAAATTGAGGCATTTAGCATTATATGTTCTCCAAATCAACTTGTCGCTAGGCCTACCTCGGGCACAACGAGGCACCTAAATTAGGACGCGATTTATATTCTTGCACTATGTGTTTAATATTGCAATGTTTCTTCTCATAACCTTCACTAACTTGTTACCTTTTTTGTTTTTACTTTTGTTTTATTCGCCTCCCCAAAAGGTTAGTTTGTGCACTCTAGCATCATCATCCTACTCCACAAGATCTAAGGGCCCCTCCCCCACCTCCTTCTTCGAGTCTTATCAGAAACAAGAACAAAGCAAAAATGGAAGACTTGAGCAACATCAGAAAGGAGAACTTGGGTGAACAGGTAGAGGTTACTCAGGGTATTCAGGTTTCCAAGGAAAGTTCTGCCCAACTTAAGCAGAAGTTGTAGAAATTTCAGGTAAAACAGGACCGAGTTCGGAACTTGGCAAACATATCATTTTCCCTCACCACCCCAGATGTCAGTGCTCCAAATCCCACACCACCACAAAACATCCCAAAACCACAAAACAAACCCGCTCCCCATCACCACTGTAACACGTGCCACACTTTGAACGACACCCCACTACCGCTAAAATCCACAAATTATCATCCCTACAACACCCCCATCTATGTGGAAACCATACCACACTATACTCAACCTATTTCAAGCACACCAGAGTCTGATGACAAAGACTCTCTTATCAGGAACTTGACCGCAAAACTCAAGAAACTGACTAGCCGAGTCCAGGGTGTTGAAGGAAACAAAGGTATCGAGGGATTGAATTATGAGGACCTTTGCATTCAGCCAGACGTCAAACTTCCCGAGGGGTAAAAACCTCCCAAGTTTGAGATATTTGATGGCACAGGAGATCCCAAAGTCCATTTGAGGACATACTGTGTTAAACTGGTCGGAGTCGGAAGAGATGAAAAGATCCACATAAAGCTCTTTATGAGAAGTCTGAAAGGGGATGCTCTATCTTGGTACATTAGCCAAGACCCCTAGAAATGGACAAGCTGAGTAGGTATGGCGTCCGATTTCATGGACAGGTTCAGATTCAATACGAAAAATGCGTCAGATGTATTCTACATCCAGAATTTAAAGAAGAAACCTATAGAGACATTCCACAAGTATGCTAGTCGTTGGAGATCAGTGGATGCTAAGGTTAGGCCAGCCTTAGAAGAAGAACAACGGGACATGTTTTTCCTCCGAGCTTAGGACCCACAATATTATGAGAGCTTGATGCTGATTGAAGGCCAGAAGTTCTCCGACGTCATCAAGCTAGGGTAAAGGATCGAGCAAGGCATTGAGAATGGTATGGTCACTAATTTTGAGGCATTGTAGGCCACTAACAAGGCTCTACAGTCCGGTGGCACGTCCAAGAAAAAGGATGTGAGTGCCGTGATGGTTGCACAAAGAACAAAATCCCCAATAAAATACCAAACCTACCCAATATCTCCTCTCACATATCAACCTACCCCTAATTACCAAGCACCCCCGCCCTCTTACCAAGTTCCACCACCTACTTACCAATCATCTCCACCCCTTACATATCAACCTACCTCACTAAGATATTCCCAACCCGTACCCGTCTACCAAGCCTATAATGCTCAGCCCTCTCACTATCAATCACCTCCCATCGCCAAAACTTCCCTAGACCGCGACCTAACTTCGATCGTAGACCTCCCAAGCAATACGCCGCCATCGCTGAACCAATCGACCAACTTTATAAAAGGCCCAAAGCTGCTGGTTACATCGCCCTGATCCTTGCCATAAATCTAGAAAATCCGTCCTAATGGGTCAACCCGAACAAAACCTGTGCATACCATTCCGGCATAAAAGGCCATACCATTAATGAGTGCCACTCTCTGAATGATAAAATCCAAGCTTTAATTGACAACAAGATCATCGTGGAAAAGGAGCCTGCTCCTAATGTTCGGAACAATCCTCTGCCTGACCACAAGGGTGGAGGCGTTCACATGATCGAGATAGAAGATGATTGGGACCCCAAAGGGTCGATTGGATTGATTGCCGAAGGTGACAAGCCGAAGAAACCAACAATCACACTTAATCCGATTGTAGTACAGATCCAGCCCCCTGGAGACGCCGAAGTGAATATGTCCATACCACTCGAACTTGAAACACCTTCTTCTACAAAGATACCAAAACCATTTGAGGTTGAGTTTGGATCCCCAAAATAACCTGTGCCATTTGAAGTTACTCTGTTACCTCCCAAAATAAGGGTATCCGTTCCCGTAGCAATGTCAGCCATATCGCCATTCCATACGAAGGCCATTCCTTGGTATTACACTACCGAGGCGAGAAGGAAAGGGAAAACCAGATCTGGAGAAGGAATTGCAGCAAAGGGTATGACCAGAACCGACAGGGTTTATACTCCAGAACATCTAGTTGAGTCCAGTAAGCAAGCCTCTGGACAAACCGACCATCACTGAAACTGGGCCTGATGATCTCTGGAGGAAGATACAAGCAAAAGAATACTCAGTCATCGACCAGTTGAACAATACGCCAGCTCAAATCTCCATTTTGGCCTTGCTACAAAGCTCTGACGCACATAAAAATGCCTTATTAAAAGTGCTGAGCGAGGCATATGTGCCCAGCAACATAACTGGAGGAGAAGTGGCGAACATGGTAGGGCAGCTATTGGAGAGTCACAAAATCACTTTCCACGAAGATGAGCTGCCACCAGAAGGGCTGAGCCATAACAAGGCGTTGCACATCACTTTGCAATGTGACGATTATTTCATTACCAAGATTTTGATTGACGGAGGATCCAGCCTCAACATTTTTCCTTTGGTGACTCTCAGAACATTAGGAAAGAGCCTGCATGAGATCAAGGATGGGGCCATCAACGTCAAAGCTTTTGATGGTTCCCAAAGGTCCACTATTGGGGAAATCAGTTTGTGTCTGCAAATGGGACGGACTTGGTTCGACGTTGATTTTCAAGTGATAGACGTCCCAACATCTTACAACTTGCTATTGGGGCGACCTTGGATTCATGCCGCTGTAGCTGTAGCATCAACCCTGCACCAGTCAGTGAAGTTCGAGTGGAATCACCAAGAGGTGATTATTCATGGTGACGGTAGTAATCCCATATACAGTCGCCAGACCATCCCAGCAATCGAAGGAAGAAGGAAGATAGGCGAGGAAACCTACCATCATATTGAGCGAGTCAACGCTGTAGACAAGGATAAATGGTGGGATAACAAGATCGAAAGTATACTAAATTGGTGTAGATACGAACATGGCAAGAATCTCCAGGGAATCGCCAAACCTATCAAGTTGAAGAAGCATGGTTCCACTTTTGGTTTGGGGTATGAATACACTTAGAAGGAGTTCAACCACTGGTCGCCACCATGGCACAGTCCCTACTACCCACTGGAGCATCTGATACCTTGCCTGGAGCAGACTTTCCAGCCAACATATGTCATATATGGGTCAGAAGAAGAGGAAGTGCTGGCAGCAATGAGGAATCTATTTTTGGAAGACGACAATATGGACTGCTGTGTCATTTTTGAGGAGGAAGGAGAGGAAGGCCCTTCCATACAAGCTGTGAGCCGAGGAGCGCGCCTCAATAATTGGTCCATCAAAACCACTAAGGCCTGGAAAGCTTTGGGGTAGCAAGGCTGAACAAAGCACCATGCATCATCTTTATTTTTCGCTATTTGATTTTCTTTCAGCATTTTAATTTCGAAAATAAGAGCTCCAATGTTCAAAACAATTATGAAGTTTATCAAAGCATTTTAGTTTCTTATATCAAAGTGCTTATTATTTTTCTATCATTTAATTTATTGACACAACATTACTATTACTTATCTTGATGAACCGGCGATTGTGACATGCAACAAGATAATGCAACAAACAGACATAAACTCAGAAGAGGATGATATACCAGAAGAGGTCGTTAAATAGGTTGAGGACTTTGAGAATAGGCCTAAGTCTAATTTTGATGAGACTGAGGTTGTCAACTTAGGGGATACAGAGAATGTCAAAGAAACGCGCATCAGTGTACATCTGTTACCATCAGAAAAGGAAGAGTACACAAAATTCCTAAGGGAATATGAGGACATATTCGCTTGGTCGTATGATGACATGACTGGTCTCAGTACATCTATTGTAGCTCACAAACTACCAACCGATCCGACATGTCCCCTGGTAAAGCAAAAGCTCAGGAAGTTCAAACCTGACATGAGTTTGAATCAAAGAAGAAGTCACTAAGCAAGTAAAAGACAAGGTCCTGAGAGTAGTAGAGTATCCAATATGGTTAGCCAATATTGTGCCAGTGCCGAAGAAGGACAGGAAAGTTAGAGTTTATGTCGACTACCGGGATCTCCATCGGGCTAGTCCGAAAGACTACTTCTCCTTACCGAACATACACATTTTAATTGATAACTGCGCTAAGCACGAGTTGTAATCGTTCGTTGATTGTTTTGCTGGGTATCATCAGATATTGATGGACGAGGAATGTGAGCACGTGATTTTTGCCCCAAGCAAATTGTTCCAAAATATAGGCAAAAATGATTTTTTGAACTTGTGTGGAAATTTGTTGATAATTGTTTGATTAATAATAACTCATAAAATAAGTAGAAATACTAGGACTTTTTCTAATTTTTGAAAGGAAAAACAAAACAAAATACCATTAGAAAATACCAAAAATAGAAATTAATTACTCTTTAATTTTAGAAAAATCAGAAAATT
>MU789623.1:7941-40094 GCA_026770625.1 Nicotiana glauca
TCCTCGGATACTGAAATCCTCTACAAACCTCGCATTCATCCCCACATCAGCGGAGTCCACTCCCTGAAGCGACCTAAATTTTCAAATTACAACATGTACCTTTCAATTATACATGAGATCTTCTAACAATATACATAAGAATCGTACCCCTTAAGAACACTCCACAGGAGATAACCCACCTGCTTCGCCTCAATTTAGTATTTCAGCACACCTTCCACCATCATACCCATAGCACAGCCATTTAGTCTTCCTGAGTCTGAAATCATACCACCACACGTAATGTACTTCACTTCCCAACTAGGAGACACGAAAGTATTCTTCACGCGCCCATAATTCGGGCTACACATCAATCACGATAGGAATCGAACACTTAACACTTCATCCATTTTCCAACAGACTTCTTCGTCACTACCAAGTCACATGGATACATCTCGCATCACTAACATACTCATCACATAGATATCCAATCGCCATTCCGGCTAATAAGGAAAACACTAAACATAAAAGTTCAAAACACTTGCTCACACGATCAGCACCTCAGTGCTCAAGCCATAGGCAAGATCCGGCCTTAAGTCCTCCAGACTGGCCCAACATCAAACTAACGGGATCACATCTCGCCCCTTCATCGGGGAATCACAAGCCATCAAGGCACATACAATACTGAGCGCTCACGTGCGCATTTAGACGTGTGGAAGGAATTTCAAGAGTTATATCTCAAGCTAAATCAAGTACGCACGATAAGAATTCCAAGAAAGTGAAGTTGTCTTAAAGGTTCTGCAGCCTCTTGAGGATAAATATAGACGTCTCCGTACCGATCCGCGAGACTCTACTAACCGGCTCATAAATCATGAGGCCTAGTAACCTAGGCTCTGATACCAACTTGTCATGACCCCAATCCCGATCGTGATGGCGCCTAACACCATTGCTAGGCAAGCCTGACCAATTAACACTCACAACCCAAACACACATCCCATTTCCAATTTATAACATTAAATTAACAGTTTAACAAGTCTATTAACCAATAAGTTAGATAGAGATAGTATGAATCACTGGCATAGCCAACATCTCCCAAAGACCTGGGGTCATGAGTCTAGAGCCTCTAAGATAACAAAAAAAATCCTCAGTAATGCCGATGTTCTAAAATGCGAAAATAATAAAGGGGTAGGGGAGGAGTCGGGTCCTGCGAACATCAGGCAGCTACCTCGATAACTCCTGAGAAGCTCTGAAAATAGCAGATAGCTCAACTATGCTCCCGAGTCACCTGAATCCGCACACATGGTGCAGGGAGTAAAATGAGTACTTCTAACTCATTGGTAATAGACATATATAATGCCTGACAGTAAGAAATCCCGAAATATAACAATGCAAAGCTATAACCAATAATCCTACACATTTAACGATGGAACAACATCAGGCAATGACAGGTAACACAGATAGATATCGATGCATAAATACAATGCAATGCACATGACCGCTGCGGCGTACAACCCGATTTGGGTACCCGCGCTCACTGTGGGGCTTCAGACTCCGGAGGGGCTCCTACAGCCCAAGCGCAATATCATCATAGCATTCACTGCGGCGTGCAGCCCTATCCACTCTCAGTCCAGTTATGTGCATGTAAGCCACACAGGCACAATCAAGTTTATCATTTTCAGTTCCAATTATTAGGAATTATAGATTAAGTGTTTATAACTTCAGGAATTTACTAATCATTTCGAGATAGTGTTTAACTCAGGACTGATATCATGAAAACATGCTAAGCATCATGGAAACAGTGATAATAATCCCTAAGGGATCCAAATAATCAGCACGCAACCCAAATATGCTTATAGCAATCCAAGTAGGATGTTTGCCAATCAATTTCTAGTCAATGCACATTATGAACATCACTCGGACGGACTAAGCCATAGTCCTCTAATCACAAAAGATCCCGCACTCACTGTAGAGTATGTGTCTCGCCTCAATATAGCGTCACAGTGTGATATACCGGGGTTTCAAACCCCCAGGTCATCATCTACATCTATTACTCACCTCAAACCGACCACAAGACTAGTCCGCTAAGCATTTTCCTCTCGAATCGACCTCCTCGCGTGTTGAATCTGGCCAAAACCATAACGAATACATTACAATAGTCCAAAGAAACATAACCAATCAAAAGAATTCGAAAAACACCAAAAATCACGAAGTTGCCAAAACTCGAGCCCCGGGCCCACTACTCGAAAAAATACGAAATTCACATCACCGGATTCCTCATCTCGCCACGAGTCTGTACATATAAAATTCATCAAAATCGGAGTTCAAATGCTCCCTCAAATCCCAATTTCTCATTTAAAAACCCAAGCCCTAGTTCTTTAATATTTCACCCAATTTTCCAACAATCAAAGGTAGATTCTTCAATAAAATAGCGTTTCTAGGTCACGAGACTTACCTCCAGTTGATTCCCGTCAAAACTCTCTTCAATTTCTACCCAAAAGCTCTTGAGGTGGTCCAAAAATGGAGGAAATACCAAATGGGTCGCGGATGAAATGTTATATAATTAACCTTTCTGTCTCCAGCTTTTTCTTCTATGCGAACGCAAGGGTCCTCTCGCGTTCGCGATGCATAAGAATCCCACTGGCCAAATTAACCCTTCGCGAATGCATTCCCCAATATGCGAACGCGACTCTTCAGCTACTAACACTACGCGAACGCGACACTCCAAAGGCGAACGCGATGCACCAGGACATCCACTTACGCGAACGCGGCTTCCCCATCGTGAATGCGATGAACAAATTAGGCTGGACCCCCAAGCCCTTCTATGCAAGAGCGGGGCCACCATCGCGAACGCGATGGCCCAAAAACTAAAGCTACGCAAATGCGAAGGCCAAAAGTGGCCTGCAACAGCTATTGACAATCTGCAACACTCCAAGACCAAAATTCTTCCGTTTGATCACCCGGAATCACCCCGAGGCCCTCGGGACCTCAACCAAAGGTAGCAACATATCCCAAAACATCAAACGAACTTGTTCAAATCATCAAAACACCTCAAACAACACTAAAATCATCAATTCACATCGGATTCAAGCCTAAGTTCTTCAAAAACTTCCGAAATGCGCATTTGATCAAAAACCCAACCAAACGATGTCCGAATGACCTGAAAATTTGCACACATATCCAAAATCACCCAACGAAGCTACAGAAACTCTTGGAATTCCATTCCGACTCTCAGATCAAAATTTCACCTATCAACCGAAATTCGCCAAAATTCTAACTTCGCCAATTCAAGCCTAATTCTATACCGGACCTCCAAAATCAATTCCGATCACGCTCCTAAGTCACAATTCATCCCCCAAAGCTAACTGAATCTTCGAAAATTGCATCCGAGACCTCTAACTCCATAGTCAACATTCGGTTGACTTTTCCAACTTAAGCTTTCCTTAAAGAGGCTAAGTGTCTCATTTCGTATCAAAACCAACCCAAATCAACTCTAACACACCACATACCGATAACGAAACATGAAGAAGCATGAAATGGGGGAAACAGAGCAACAACACATGAGACAACGGGTCGTGTCGTCACAAAAGCTTAGAGCTAGAAATCTGAATCCAAATTCTTAATAAGCTTCTCTGTTTTATTTCTTTTACTAGTATCAAGTTATCTTCTCTTTTAAATCACAATAGTGGTTTAGTTGTTGTTTCTAAATAAATTCCAGTGTAGGAAATTACTCTAGTTCCTGCTTTTAATTAAATAGGGGGAACTATTCTTCTTGAATATTTTGTTCTATTTCCTTAAAAGCAGGAACTAGAGTAATTTCCTACACTGAAATTTATTTAGAAACAACAACTAAACCACTATTGTGATTTAAAAGAGAAGATAACTCGATACTAGTAAAAGAAATAAAATAGAGAAGCTTATTAAGAATTTGGATTCAGATTTCTAGCTCTAAGCTTTCTCTCTACTGTGATGCCCCCTCCTCTGATCAACAACGTCTTCTTATATAAGAAAATTTCATGATGACTTCTCGATTTTGGGCTAGATTTCATCATGGCAAATCTAGATTTTGCAGATATGAGAATTCGTAATTTGAAGTTTAGATTTCATCGATTTCACCATGGCAAATCTAGATTTCATATTTGCAGATATGAGAATCCGTAAGTTTAGGTTTAGATTTCATCAATTTCATCATGGCAAATCGAGACTTGGTGCATTGTCACGGCAGTAATAAATCGTAGCTCGATTTCACATTTCTTTGTTGTATTTTTCTTTATGTTGCGCACAATAATTCTTCTATAACTATTCTTGCAAAATAAAGTTAAAATATGGAGGAAACATGATAATTTATATGTTTTTATGAGAGAAATTATGAGGTTAAGATCAGGTAAAATGCACTTATCACTACACATCTTGAGGAGAGTTTGGATCGATTTAGGAAATTTTAGTGATTGGTGATTGGGGTCTACGAATATAATTTGAAGTATGGGCTATTATTGTAATGACCCGACCGGTCGTTTCGAGCCCTAGCGCATCATTTAGCAGTCTGAGGCCATGAGCATCTTCATTGCAGGAATTGTTACTTGTTCGCATGGTCGGAATTTAAATTTAGGAAGATCAGAGTTAAATTTAGATGAAAATTCTCATTTGAGAAGCTTAAAGTTGAAAGAATGAACTAGGATTGGAATTTTGAGTAAATGACCTCGGAATCAGGATCTGAAGGATCCAGCAGGTTTGTATGATGATTTCGGACTTGGTCGTATGCCCGGATTGGGTTTTGGATAACCCAAGAGCACTTTGGCGCCTATTGTGGAAGTTAGCATTTTAGAAGGAATTTCATAAGTTTGGTTTGAAGTGCATTTTGGTGTTATCAATGTCCGTTTGGAATTCCGAGACCGGGAGTAGCTCCGTATGGTGATTCTGGAGTTGGGAGCGCGATTGGAAGTGAATTCGAAGGTCCGTATGCCATTTTGAAGCCATTTGGCTAAGAAAATAAATTTGAATGTTTTTGAGGAGTTTGACCGGAGGTTGACTTTTTGATATCGGGGTCTGAATCCAATTTCAGAAGTTGGAGTAGGTCCGTAATGTCAAATATGACTTGTGTGCAAAATTTGAGGTCAATCGTACGTGATTTGATATGTTTAAGCATCAGAAATAGAAGTTGAAAAGTTCAAAGTTCATAAAGCTTGAATCGGGGTGTGATTCTTGGTTTCAGCGTTGTTTGATGTGATTTGAGGCCTTGAGCAAGTCCGTAATGTGTTTTGGGATTGGTTGGTATGATTGGTTGGGGTCCCGGGGGCCTCGGGTGGATTCCGGGTGGTTAACGGATTGAAAATGGATTTTTGGAAATAGCTGAGTTGCTGGTATCTCCGCTTCTGCGTAGATGGGACCTCAGAAGCGACCCCGCAGAAGCGTGAAAGAAGCCGCATAAGCGGTTAGGAGGGAGGCAGGCCAGGACCGCAGAAGCGGCCCTCTATCCGCAAAAGCGGAATCGAAAAACGGTTAGGCTATCGCAGAAGCGAAAAAGGCCTGGAGCCCAGGGACCGCAGAAGCGGATTGTTTTTCGCAGAAATGGGATCGCGGAAGCGGGATTTTTCCGCAGAAGCGGAAATCACTGGAGGCAGAATATCATTTTAAAGTCGGGAATTGGCCATTTCTATCATATTTCTCATGGCTTGAGGCAATTTTTGGGAGCTTCAAGGAGGGGATTTTCGCCATCTATGTTAAGGTAAGTTATCCCCACCACTTTGAGTTGAATATATCAATTGTACATGGATTTAAACATGGAAACTAGAGTAAATATTGAGGTTTTGGTTGAAAACCTAGAAAATTTTAATCTTAGATTTTGATCACGATTTTGAGTATGGAATTAAGAGAAAATTTTATATTTGAGTTCCTAAGGTCATGGGTAACCTTTATCTTCGAGAAATTTTGGATTCCGGGCACGTGGGCCCGAGGGCATTTTGGTCATTTCATTAAACGGAGTTGGGAATTTGTATGATTTGAATTGTTAACAAGTATTTGAGCATGTTCTCATTAGTCTATCATTAATTGGCTAGTTTGGGTGCATGGTGCGTCGGTTCAAGCCTTCAGATGAATGTAGAATGCCGGTTGTGGGTCTTCGGAGCGAGGTGAGTCTCCTTTCTAATCTTGTGAGGGAAAATTTACCCCACAGGTGAAGTAATTGATTATGTGCTCCTATTTGTGGGGGGGGGGATACGTATGCACGAGGTGATGAGAGTCCGTGCGTAACTACTATTATGCTATTGTTCGGGTAGTTAGGACCCAAAAATATGTTGTACGTTGATTAATTGTGAACCCATTGGTAGCTTGAATTGCTTAACTCACATCGGATTAGTAAGTAAATTTCTAAAAGGATTAAACTTCATTTCTTAAATTGTTAAAGGAGAATTGGTTTTATTTGAATAAATATTCCCCGATAAGTTCTTATTTGACTGATTGAGCATGTATTCTTATGTGTACCTGCGTCGCATTCATGATTCGCGAGCAGGGTATGTGTTTATTTATGGAACGGGCCGAATGCCTCGGCAGATTAAACAGATGCATCTATTGGTTCGGGCCGCTCGACCCTCGGCAGTGCACAATTTACATTTCTATTGGAACGAGCCGTCGACCTCGGCATAATATGCGCATGTTGGTGTTGTTGTCTTGAACTTATTAAAAGTTTCTACTGCCTCACTCTGGCTCGAGATTAATTTGTTGATAATAAAGAGGAATTTTGGAAGTTTCCTATGAAAGAATTATATGTTTACTTATTTCCTCTATTTGGATTGAAAATCATGTTTATAAAATAAATCCACAGTTTAATATATATATCAAGGATGAACAATTATTGGACCATTAGAGAATGTCAAAGTTGGCTATCTCTTCTCTACTCCTTCGGGATTAGGCGGGATACTCACTAAGTACACGTTGATTACGTACTCATACTATACTTCTATGCATTTTTGTTGCACAGGTATATATACTTCTAGCAGTCTATTGGGCGTAGCAACATGGATGATGCTGGGACTGGGTGAGTTGCATCATTCGAAGCGACCGCAGCTAGGGTAGTCCCTTCCAGTGTACTGTATTTACTTTCCGTCCACTGTATTCCGAATGGATGTTGTATTTTATTTCTCTTATCAGTAGTTGCTCATGTACTTGTGACACCGGGTTTCTGGGATGGTTTTCAACGGATTTGTACTAATTGCTATTATTTAAATTTGAATTCAAGTAGTGAACTTTTATTTATGAAAATGGAAGGAAAAACCTTAGATTTTCAAAAGTATTAAAAGAGGAATTAATTGATAATCTAGTTGGCTGGCCTGACAGAGGTGTCCGGCGCCACCAAGACCCTTAGTGGATTTTGGGTCGTGACAATTATGCGGCAGGATATTTGATATAATGGAAATGATATGCTTAAAATGAAGAAGGATGCAGCATAATTATGAATTGGAAGGATGATGCCGCACATTTAAATGATGTCCACGAGTGGTGAATGGACTGGTGTAGATAGAGAGTGAGATCGGACTCAGGATGGGTCATCGATGTCGCAGTGATTGTACCCCATGCAGCGACTTTGGAGGATGTCAGAGAGTGATTTTCACAGAGGGTTATTCCTTGTGAGTAGGTTAGTGGCCGCGTGGTTGGCGAATTTTTTGCAAAGAATTTTGTTGGTTGTGCAGCAAAGAGATCAGTCGTGCGAATGTGGTTGATGATTTAGAGTATAAGGGGGGTGTTACAGGAAGATTCCAAGAATTTTTAACGGTTGATTGTGCAAGGTTATATCAATAAGAGATAAAGAATACTGGTGAATTCCATAGTTGTGTATTAGTGGTTTCGAGCTAAGTGGGAGAGTCCCACCGCCTATGATTGGGCTACATGGTTAACTACTTGCGAGGTTTCTAGTTATTAGCATATTAATGGGTTATATTCAGCTACGGGAAAAGAATATAAGTGGTAATTTGAGAAAAAGACTTGTTAAAGGTGTGCTATGGTTGGCCTTATCGACTCATGTTCAGACTCGGGGAAGATTCAGGATTTATGCCTTGTATAGATGCAGGTTTCAAGGGAAGTGATTCTGTCGGGTGCTTCATCGAGAGGGTATTCATGTGCTATAAGATTCATGGAGTTGATTATATTCAGGGCCAAGTCAAAGCCGATGGCTCTCAGCATCGGTCCTAATGGATTCAAGGGATAAAGTATGGTACCTAATGATGTCGAGCTTATAGGTAAGATTAAGAATCAAGCTTTGTTGCAACTTATGAGAAGAGGCACAAAATGTTCTATAATGTTTTGACCTGCATTGTAGCATTTGGGAGGTATGAAATGGTTCATGGGATTTTAGGCAGCATGGTCTCGCGATTCAAGGTCACTCGGGGTGAGTGCAGATAGAGTGTGTTATGTGTAGAATGGAGTTATTATTATTTCTAAGGCAATCAGGGTAAATCGAAGGAAGATAGATTGGTTAGCCACAGTTGACTTGGCATATTGGTGGTAGTGATCAGTTCATTCAGCGTGATCAAGTTATGCATGTGATTTGTGGTGGTACGTGTGAGGCTTGTCGGTCGCTGTAATTGATGTTATTCAGAAGCATTCCACTGTTATGGCCTGTTATGTGTAGGCGAATCTCGGAAGGGCTATGATGGCTTAGACCACTACTTAGACAATTGCATATTCTATGGTTATGAGAATTCACCTGTGTGTTGCTATGGTTCTCTTGGAATGAGTTGAGTAAAAAGTTTTTATATGATGATTTGTTAACCTATTAGTGGTTCCGGAGTTATGATGAGAGTCGTGTTCTATCGTATATTGGCATACTGGGTGCAGTAAGTAATATGGAATTTAAAGTAAGGGTCGAGGTTGTGGTTCGGTGTTGCTAAGGATGTCACGAACTAAGAAGAGCAGGAAATGAGTTTCGATGTTTAAGGAAAGTTGGTATTGTCGTCGGCGTCACCTAAGATCGGTGTTTTGCAAAAAAAGGCTTTGCATCCTCGTTAGGGATTCTTGATCGCTTTTCAGCGTTAGTGAGATCGGTGGTTTGGATGTACGAACTTGTTATTTGTTACGGAAGATTATGGGAGCGTGCCCCACGGGAAGGTCGTATAAGTGTGGCATGTAACCACTTGATTGATTGAAGAGTTAAGCCAAGTATGAAGATTGTAGTGATGTCATTAAATTGAGAATTGATGCCTGGAGGGCACTCGGTTTATGAGATTGTGGACTATCGAGGATTACTCCAGTTATGATGGCTGTTCCTGTGTGTTATGAGAAAAAAGGAGTTATTATGCACCTTTGAAAGGTTATTAGCTTAGTTAAGTGTGATCAGAATCAGCTTGAGGTCTGCGGATAGATCTAAATGTGAGTATGGGCTTTCTATCAGGCCAGATGTGTTCATTTTAGCAATGCTCTCCTTATGGAAGAGTAGTCGGGGTATTATTTCATCGCCATTCATTTCATGTAATGCTATATTGTGCCGTGTGAGTTGTGAATGGCTCGATGATTTTCTGATGTGTTAAGGTTCCACGTAGAGATGATGTCATATGAGCAGGATGGCTCTCGAGATTCATATCGTATATCGCACCTTATTTGTGCTTGATTTGTACCCTATGGCACTATATGTTCCCCCAGGGATGATATTATGCACTTAGCGTGCTTCTGACCGATATTCGGTATTTTGTTGTAATGAGAAATTTTGCTCGATATATATCTCCTTATATGAATTCTATGTGTGGATCGGATGGCACGCCTCCATATGTATGTTATTTGGATCGGGTTTCACGCCGCAACAGTGTGATACAGAGTATAGTTTTCTATATGCTATTTTTGTATATGCCTTGCTTCCTATTTTCTAAGGAAAGTCCGAATTAGTGCGTGATTTGGGTAGTACCTTCCAAAGTTCATTTTCCTTTGTATCACATTCGAATTGGTAGCCTATCGGCACATTGTGGCATCATATGAGGCTTTTGATCATGTCCAAAGTGGCTTACTGCCTGAGCAGTTCGTACTTAGTGACACGAGGTTATTGGATCTAGGAACAGTGCAGTGGGATTATATGAAGTATATTAAAGAGCAAAGACCATTATTTGGTTCATAATGAGGTGATGGCTCCTGTTAGGAGTATAGACCCAATGAATTGTTGATTTGACAGTTGGTTATGGATCTCTACACATCTCTTCCGTCATAGCGGTATTGGCAGAGTTAGAGAAAGACCTATGTAGGTCATGAGGTGCAATAGGAGCATCAGAGTCATGGAATTTCGACTAAGTTGATCAGAAAGTGTTATTGTGGCCCGGTGAGTAAAGTGATGCAAGGTGTGAATTCAGCAAAATTGTGCAGTCATGTTTGGGTATAGCGTGTAGTGATTAATATGGTGATCGTATGTTGGAAACAGGCCTGGCCGAGAATTTCGAATGTTGGAATTGGGCTCTAAGTATTATTTGCTTAAGTGAAAAAGAATATCTTCATAGTGATTGAGCTAAGGTGCTTAGAGGAGTTGTGGTAGCACGGTTAGGTGCTCGAGGTGTTAAACATTAATTCTAGACTACTTCAGTGTAGTTCTCAGCACGTTCGAGGACGAATGTATATTTACGTGGGAGAGAATGTAATGACCCGACCGGTCGTTTTGAGCTCTAGCGCGCCGTTCAGCAGTTTGTGTCCATGAGCAATTTCATTTCAGGTAATATGACTTGTACGCGTGGTCGGAATTAAATTTTGTGAAGTTCAGAGTTGATTTGGAAAGAGGATTCTCATTTCGGAAGCTTAAAGTTGAAAGAATGAACTAGTTTTGGATTTTTGTGTAAACGACCTCAAAATCGGGATCTGAAGGCAGGTTCGTATGAAGATTTTAGACTTGGGTGTATGCCAGGATCGGGTTTTGGATGAACCGGGAGCATTTTGGCGCTTATTGTGGAAGTTAGCATTTTGGAAGAAATTTTATAAGTTTGGCTTGAAGTGCATTTCAGTGTTATCGATATCCGTTTAGGATTCCGAGTCTGGGAATAGCTCCGTATAGTATTTTGGAGTTGGGAGCGCGATCGAAAGTGAATTCAGAGGTCCGTAGGTCATTTTGAAGTCATTTGGCTAATGATAGAAGATTGAAGGTTTTTGAGAAGTTTGACCGGAAGTGGACTTTTTGATATCGGGGTCAGATTCCGATTCCGGAAGTTGGAGTAGGTCCGTATTGTCGAATATGACATGTGTGCAAAATTTGAGGTCAATCGGATGTGATTTGATATGTTTCAGCATCAAATTTAGAAGTTTGAAATTCTAAAGTTCATTAATCTTGGATTGGAGTGCGATTCATGGTTTTATTTTGATGTGATTTGAGGCCTCGATTAAGTCCGTGATATGTTTTGAGACTTGCTGGTATGTTCGGACGGGTCCCGAGGGGCTCGGGTGAGTTTCAGGGTGGTTTCGAATCATTTCTAGACAATTTTTAGCTGCTGGTTTTTTTCTACAGCAACGTGTTACGCGATCGCGGGGAACTGGTCGCGATCGCAATGCGTAAAATGGGAGAAAATGGCTAGTGATTCGCGATCACATAGAGGAACGTTTCTGCTGCACTGACCCAACTTTGGAAGCTTGTATCTCGCAATTTATAAGGAATTTGGAGATGATCTAAAAATAAAAGTTGTAGCCCTTTGTGTTTAGTTTTCCGAAAATCAAACCATTTAGCATATGGAGTTGTGTACAAAAAGTTAAGAATGCTACACTACAGCCTATCCGGAAAGAGTTTGGAAATCGCGAAGAAGAAATTTGTGTTGCACAGGGATGAATTTAGAAGCTTATATCTTGTAATATATAAAAAATTGGAAGATTAGAAAAGAATGAAAGTTGTAGCCCTTTATGTCTAGTTTTCAGAAAATCAAACCATTTGCAATTTGGAATTTTTTACAAAAAGTTATTGCCATTATACTAGAGATTATCCGGAAAAGCTGGGCATTTGTTATCCGCGATCGCGAAGCCTTTCCCGTGATTGCAAAGGGAAAATTTTGGACTGTGAAATGTTCTACTTCGTGATTGCGAAGCATTTCCACGATCGCAAAGAGTAAATACCTGGGCAGAAGCTATATTTCGAGGTTTCTGCCATTTTTATCATATTTGGAGTTATGGAGCTCGGATTGAAGCGGTTTTTGAGGCGATTTTCACCATATGGATTGGGGTAATTGTTCTATATCCAAAAGTAATTATAATTCATGATTCTATGGTTATATTCATCATTTATTTCGAATTTAAATGGAAGAAATCAAGATTTTTGTAAAACTTTTCAAGAACGAAAATTCAAGATTTGGACGTCAAGTTTTAATCGGAATTTGATAAAATTGGTATTGTTGAACTCGTATCGAAATGTGTTATCAAATTTTGTCAGTTTTTTTCGGAATCCGGGCACGTGGTCCTGTGGGTAATTTTGTCAACTTTTCGATCGGGGTTAGGAATTGTCATAAATTGAATTGTTAAAAGTATTAGGGTGTATTTTCATTGGTTTGCCCATTATTTGGCCATTTAGCATCGATTCGGGACTTCGGAAGGGCGTGGAATGCCGTTTATGGATCTTCGGAGCGAGGTGAGTCTCCTTTCTAACCTTGTAAGAGGGAATTATCCCCATAGGTGAGTTAATTAGTTATGTGCTCCTATTTGTAGGGGGCTACGTACGCACGAGGTGACGAGAGTCTGTGCGTAGCTAATATTATGCTATTGTCCGGGTAGTCTAGGACCCAAAATCATGCTATAATTGGATTAATTGTAAACTTATTAACAGTTTGAGTTACTTAAATCACATTGAATTAGTAAATGAATTTCTAAAAGGATTAAACTTCATTTTCTTAAATTATTAAAAGAAGATTGGCTTTTATTTGTATAAATGTTTCCCGATAAATCCTTAATTGGCCGTTTGAGCATGTATTTCTATGTGTAGCTATGTCGCATTTATGATTCGCGAGCAGGGTATTTGTTTATTTTATGTTGACCGCGTCGCAGGATAGTTCGCGAGCGGGGTAATAGATGCATCTATGGTTCGAGCCGTTCGACCCTCGGCAGTGCATAGTTTACATTTCTGTTGAAGCGGGCCATACGACCTCGGCATGATATGTGCATGCTTATATTGCTTTCCTGAGAGTTTTAAATGTTGATATTGCCTTTCATGGACCGATATAAATTAATAATGATAATGAAAAGTAAATCTTGGAAATTCTTTATTATTTGCTAAAGATGTTTACCTGTTTTCCGGCTTTGTGAGTTATAACTACTATATAAATCCATAATTTCCTCGCATTTTTATTATATTATTATTGGATCATTAGCAAGTGTCGATGTCGACCTCTCGTCTCTATTTCTTCGAGATTAGACGGGATACTTGCTGAGTACACGTTGTTTTTGTACTCATGCTACATTTGTTGTGCATTTTTATTGCATAGACACCTGCATTTCTAGTGGCCTACTGGGCATAAAAGCATGGTTGATATGGAGACTTAGGTAAGCTGCACTTCTAGAGGCGACTCGCAGCCAGCAGAGTCACTTTCAGTTATCTATATCTATTTCCTGTCCAATATTGTATTCCGAACAGTTGTTGCATTTATCTCCTTCGTAGTAAACGCTCATGCACTTGTAACACCGGGTTCTGGGATGATTATTGGATATCTTGTATTTATTTCCAAACATTCTTTTATTTACATTGTAAAGATTGTCCTTTACCAGTAAAATTAAAGGAAAATTTTAGTTTTTAAAAGTTGTTAAAATGAGAATTTAATTAAGTATTTTTGGTTGGCTTGCCTGACAGCGGTTTCCGGCGCCATCACAACCCTTAGTGGATTTTGGATCATGACACCAACATCTCAGAACTGGATAATTTTCACATTTTCAGAACCCTCGTACTCTCACGAGTCTAAGCATAATAAAAACACTGAAATCGGAGTCCAAATGCCCCCTCAAATCCTCCATTAAAGGTCTAAGAACTTTTCCCCCAATTTCTACCAAAATTTCAAAATTAAATGATGAAATTAACTAAATATTGATGGAATATAACTAGAAAGGGTTAAAGAAACGTTACCCAATAATATCCTCTTCAAAACCCTCTCAAAATCGCCCTCTCCCGAGCTCCAAATTTGATTTTCCAACTTTTGAAACTAAACCCTCGAATTCACTATTTCTGGTTAGGGATTTTCGCTTCTGTGGTCAAGGGACCGCACCTGCGGTCCCGCTTCTCCAGACCAAATGCCGTTTCTCCGGCATTTCCCTTAATTGCCAGGTTCTGCTTCTACGGTCACATACCGCACCTGCGGATTCCGTCTCTACGGAAAATATACCGCTTCTGCGGTTTCAAACAAACAGCCCAGGGCCGCATATGTGATGATGATCTCGCAGGTGCGAAACCACATCTGCAAAAAATCTTCCTCTTCTGCGGAAAACTGAGGGGACACCAACGTCCGCTTCTGCGATGCCTAGGCTGCTTCTGCGGCTCTGCTTCTGCGGTTCCCAAGCCACAGAAGCAAAAATACCAGAAGCAGAAATGCTTCAGCTTCTTTAACACTTCTTCGATCTTTCGTCAACCATTCGAAATCATCCCGAGGCCCCCAGGACCTTTACCAAGCCTATGGACATGTCCCATAACATCGTTTGAACTTGTATCAACCCTTATACCGCCTAAAACAACATTTGAAACTCGAATAAATCAAGGATTTAAGACTAAGAACTTCCAATTTCATCAAAATACACTTTCGATAAAAAAACTAACAAAACACATCCGAATGACCTCAAATTTTGCACACACGTCCAAAATGACATGACAGAGCTACTACTACTTCTGGAATTCCATTCCGACCCTCAGATCAAAAACTCACTATCGGACCGAAAACTTAAAAAATTCAAACTTCGGCATTTCAAGCCTAAATTAGCTACGGACCTACAAAATACATTCCGAACACGCTCCTAACCCCGAAATCACCTAATGGAGCTAACAGAACCATCAAATTTCCATTCCAAGGCCGTCTTCACAATTTTCTGACTACGGACCACTTTCCAACTCTTATGCTTTCATTTAGGGACTAAGTGTCCCAAAACTCTCCGAAACCCAACACCGAACGTCTCGACAAACCAAAATAGCAAAAATGAGCTTAGGGGAAGCAGTTAATAGGGGATCAGGGCATTAATTCTTAAGACAATCGGCCGGTTCGTCACATCGTCCTACACTTAAACATTCGTTCGTCCTCGAACGAGCATAGAGAACATACCTGAAGTAGTGTAAAGATGAGGGTAACTGCTGAGCATATCCTGCTTGATCTCCCAGATCGCCTCCTCGGCCGACTTACCCCGCCACTGAACCTTTACTGAAGCAATGTTCTTTGACCTCAACTTCCTGATATGTCTGTCTAATATAGCCACTGGCTCCTCAACATAGGATAGATCCATGTCCAACTGGACTGAACTGAAATCCAACACGTGCGATGGGTCACCGTGATACCATCAGAGCATCAAAAAATGAAATACCGGATGAATCCCGGCCAAGCTGGGAGGTAAGGCAAGCTCATAAGCAACCTCCCCAACTCACCTCAAAATCTCAAAAGGGACAATAAACCTCGGACTCAACTTCCCTTTCTTCCCAAACCTCATGATGCCTTTTATAGGCAAAATCCGAAGCAGAACCTACTCACCAACCATATACGAAATATCATGAACCTTCCTGCCCGCGTAGCTCTTGTGTCTGGACTGGGCTGTACGGAGTCTATCCTGAATCACCTTAACCTTCTCCAATGCATCCTGAACCAACTCTGTGCCTAATAGCCTGGCCTTACCCGGCTCAAACCAGTCCACTGGAGATCTACACCTCCTACCATATAAAGCCTCATACGACACCATCTGAATGCTGGACTGATAACTATTGTTGTAAGAAAACTCCGCCAATGGCAAGAACTGATCCCAAGACCCTCCAAACTCAATCACACATGCACAGAGCATATCCTCGAGAATCTAAATAGTGCGCTCGGATTGTCCATCCGTCTAGGGGTGAAATGCTATGCTCAGCTCCACCTGAGTACCTAGCTCCTGCTGCACGGCTCTCCGGAACTGCGATGTAAATTGGGTACCTCTGTCTGAAATGATAGAAACTAGAATACCATGCAGACGAACGATCTCCCGAATATATATCTCTGCCAACCGCTCCGATGAATAAGTGGTACACATAGGAATAAAGTGAGTGGACTTGGTCAGCCGATCCACAATAACCCAAATGGAATCAAACTTCTTCAAGGTCCGTGGGAGTCCAGATACAAAGTCCATGGTGATGCGCTCCCATTTCCACTCCGGAATCTCTATCTGTTGAAGAAACCCACCCGGTCGCTGGTTCTCATACTTCACCTGGTGGCAGTTGAGGCATCTAGAAACATAACCAACTATATCTTTCTTCATCCGCCTCCATCAATAGTGCTGCCTCAAGTCCTGATACATCTTAGCGGCACCCGGATGGATGGAATACCGCGAACTATGGGCTTATGCTAAAATCAAATCTCGAAGCTCATCAACATTGGGCACACAAATCTGGCCCTGCATCCTCAATACCCCTTCATCTCCGATGGTCACATCTCTGGAATCACCATGCTAAACCTTGTCCTTAAGGACAAGCAAATGAGGGTCATCATACTGCCGCTCCCTGATACAATCGAATAAGGAAGACTGGGAAACCACACAAGCTATAAATCGACTGGGCTCCAAAAGATCCAATCTCACAAACTGGCTGGCTAAGGACCGCACATACATCGCCATAGGCCTCTCTGAAGCTGGTAAATATGCCAAATTCCCCAAACTCTCCTCCTGGCGACTCAAGGCATCCGCCACCATATTGGCCTTGCCCGGGTGATAAATAATAGTAATATCATAATCCTTCAGCAACTCTAACCACCTCCTCTGACGCATATTTAGATCCTTTTGCTTGAACAAATGTTGCAAACTCTGATGGTCAGTATAGATCTCACAAGGCACACCATACAAATAATGACGCCAGATCTTCAAGGTATGAACAATAGCAGCTAGCTCAAGGTTGTGGATAGGGAAATTCTTCTCATGTATCTTCAACTATCTAGACACGTAGGCAATCACCCTACCGTCTTGCATCAACACCGCTCTGAGGCCAACTCTCGAGGCATCACAGTAGACAGTATAAGACCCCGAACCGGTAGGGAATATCAAAATTGGTGTTGTAGTCAAAGCTGTCTTGAGCTTCTAAAAGCTCGCCTCACACTCCTCTGTCCACTAAAATGGGGCACTCTTCTCGGTCAATCTATTCATAGGGGTCGCAATATATAAAAATCCCTCCACAAAACGATGGTAGTAGCCCGCCAAGCCAAGGAAACTACGAATCTATGTAGCTGAGGAGGGTCTAGGCCAACTCTGCACGACCTCTATCTTCCTCGGATACCACGTGGCCTAAGAATGCCACAGAACTCAACCAAAATTCACATTTCGAGAACTTTGCATGTAATTTCTTCTCTCTCAGGGTCTGAAGCACTGTCCTCAGGTGCTGCTCATGATCTTCCCGACTCCAGGAGTATACAATAATATGATCATCTATAAAAACAATAATGAACGAGTTGAGATATGGCCTGAACACACTATGCATCAAATGCTTGAAAACTGCTGGGGCACTGGTCAGCCCAAATGACATAACAAGGAACTCGTAATGGCTATACCAAGTCCTGAAGGCAGTCTTCGGGATATATGGCTCCCGAATCTTCAAATGATGGTAACCTGAGTACAAGTCAATCTTAGAAAACACCTATGCACCCTAAAGATGGTCAAACAGATCCTCAATATGACACAAAGGATAACGGTTCTTCACTATAACCTTGTTTAACTAGCGATAATCAATACACATACATATGGAACTATCCTTTTTCTTCACAAACAAGACATGAGCACCCTACGGTAAAACAGTGGAGCGAATAAAACCCTTATCAAGCAATTCCTATAACTGATTCTTCAACTCCTTCAACTCAGAAGGAGACATACGGTACAGAGGGATGGAAATGGGCAAAGTGCCCGGCAACAGATCAATGCCAAAATCAATGTCTCTATCAGGTGGCATGCCCGGAAGATCAGCTAGAAACACATCGAGATAATCCCGTACCACTGGTACTGAATCAACAAAAAAGGTATCAACACTGACATCTCTCACATAAGCTAAATACACGGCACACCCCTTCTCAACCATACACTTAGCTTTAAGAAAAGAGATAACTCTACTGGGAGTGTGATCTAAAGTACCCTCCACTCCGCACACGGAATACCTGGCATAGCCAGCGTCACGGTCTTGGCGTGATAATCAAGAATAGCAAAATAGGGTGACAACCAGTCCATGCCCAAGATAATATCAAAGTCAACCATACCAAGTAATAATAAATTTGCTCTGGTCTCAAAACCATGAATAGTAACCAGACATGACCGATAAATACGGTCCACGATAAGAGAATCCCCCACAGGAGTAGAAACATAAACGGGGGCACTCAAAGAATCCCAAGGCACACCCAAATATGGAGAAAAGTAAGAAGACACATAAGAATAAGTAGAGCCCGGATCGAATAGAACCGATGCCTCTCTATGACAAACCAGTATAATACCTGTAATGACAGAGTCAGAGGCAACAACCTCGGTACAAGCAGGAATAGCATAATATATGGCCCGACCCCTCTCTCGAGGGTGGCCTCTATCTCCCCGACCTCCTCCCCTAGCCAGCTGGGTAGATAGGGTAGCAGTTGGAGCTGTGATCATGGCCTGAGAACTTTACTGGGCACGATGTGGCTGAGAAGTCTGTGGGGGTGCACTCCTCCCAAGTCTAAGCAATTCCTCACCACATGGCGAGTGTCTCAACACTCAAAAAAACTCTAGGAGGGCACGGTGGCTGTGACTGACTCGGGCCAGACCTGCTAGACTGACCTCTGAATTCACCTCATGCCGGAGACGCGTGAGAAACTGGAGGTGCATAGTAAGGCTCCTGAGGTATAGGCGGAGATGGAGCACTGCTGGCTACTGGAAGAGTTGAATGAACGGGGTGACCCATATAACCCTACCATGACGACCTGTTGTTGCGGTACGGGCACCAGAGTAGTGACCTGACCTCTCCACTCGCTCCCTGGCGAGCATACCCTCGATCCTTCTAGCAATGCTCACTACCTATTGATAAAGGATGTCCATCTCCAACTCTCGAGCCATGCTAGATCTGATGGGTGGGGTAAGACCCTCAATGAACCTGCGAACTCTCTCACGGACTGTAGCAACCAAGATCGGTGCATGCCTGGCCAACCTGGTATAGCGGATAGCATACTCCGAAATGGTCATAGTACCCTGGCAAAAATGCTCAAACTCTGCGCGCCATGTGTCCCTAAGACTCTGAGGGACAAACTCTCTCATGAACATATCTGAGAAATAGGTCCAGGTCAGTAAGGCAGCCTTGGCTGCACTGTCTATCTCATAAGTGCGCCACCAATCATAGGCGGCTCCCTGAAGTTGGAAGGCAGTGAAGGAAACCCCGCTGGACTCCACTATGACTATAGTGCGAAGAATAAGGTGACACTCCTCTAGAAATCCCAAAGCATCATCTGATGCTAATACCTAAATATAAGAGGCTTGTACTTCTTGAACCTCTTAAGCCTCAGCTGCTCATCCTCAGAAGCCGCTGCCCTGTCCTCGGGCTGAACGGGCACTGCAAGCGGTGGGGGAATAATCTCGGGAACCTACTCAACATTCACTCGTTGCTCAGGAGTGCGGATGGCAGGAGTCTGTGCTCCTCCCCCTACCTGAGATGTACCTACAGCAAGGGGAAGCAACCCTGCATGAGCCAAGGTGGTGTACATACTCATGAAGTGAGCCAAAGTCTCTAAACGAGCTAGAGTAGTAGTGGCAGTGGTAGGCATGTCAGGTGCTTGGGCTCCGGCTGAATTTGCTGGTGGTGCTTCATCGGCAGCTCGCGCAGGTGCTCTGGCTGCACCATGTGCGCTTCCTCTACCTCTACCCCAGCCCCGGCCTCTGACGGCTGCAGTAGGGGGCGCGTGTGCCCGATCATCTCGAGTAGTACGTGTCCTCACCATCTGTGAGAGAATAGAATATAGAAGTTTAGAATTGGTGATGTCAAGATGTCGCATGACAAGGAAATTACATGAAGTGAAAACTTTTTCCTAACAGTTACATAGCCTCTCGTAGATAAGTACAGATATCACCGTACCGATCAGCGAGACTCTAATAAACCGGCCTATGTTCAGTGACTCCTATGAACCTAGAGCTCTGATACCAACTTGTTACTATCCCAGTTCGCTCTCCGTGAACATGTCGTGATGGAACCTAGTCCCTATAACTAGGTAAGCCTAACAATGCGGGGAAAAGGAGAAAACTAACTGCTAAAGCTAGAATAAGAAAGAGACTCTAGGTCTGCGGATGCTGCAGATGTACCTCGAAATATCTGCTAGATCTCCTCGCCTCGAGGATGATACGCTTGACATAGCTACCTGGATCTGCACATGAAAAATATGCGCAAAAAAAATCATGAGTAAACCACAGCGATACTCAGTAAGTTCCAAGCCTAACCTTGGTTGGGTAGTGACGAGGAAGGTTAGGGCCCTACTGAGATAAACATAATATATGATAGGATAAGGAAAACAGTATAGATAAATTCTACAGCGAGAATCTAAACAGGATAAATAAGGAAAGTAGTAATAGAAAGTAGAAACAAAACAATATAAGGAATACTGGTCACAACAGGAAATAATAGCCGGGGATCTCTTGGTACCCCGAGGATCTCTTGATATCCTCATCATATACACGAGGGATCTCTTGGTATCCTAAGGATCTCTTGGTATCCTAAGGATCTCTTGGTATCCTAAGGATCTCTTGGTATCCTCATCATATACACGAGGTATCTCTTGGTATCCCAAGGATCTCTTGGTATCCTCAAAACTTACATTTACATGTACCAGGGATCTCTTGGTATCCCGCACCCTCAGACTAGAACATAACAAGTACAGGGGGGATCTCCCGGGATGCCGCCCCGTAGTCCCAATCTAAAACATACAATAACAACCAAAAACTTTAGGATAAATGCTAAACTCAGAACAAGTAATAGAAAATCCTAGCCTAACATGCTTCGCGTAGTACAAACTAGACAGTTTAAGCACTTAGGCAAGTAAGTCAAATAAACACGCTTCTCTAAACTAGCATAGGATAAACTTGCAATTTAAAATAAACAGATAAGCAAGAAAAACTCAATTTAAATACTTCAAGTAAAAATAGATTTCCAACAATTAGCCCAAGTACGCGCTCGTCACCTCACGTACGAGGCTTTCAAATATCAAATATCATGGCCTAAGGGGAAGAGGTCCCCCACACAAGGTTAGACAAGCCACTTACCTCGAACCGGCATAAAAATCATCTAGGAACCACACCTTTGCCACAAGTATCCGACTCCAAATGGCCCAAATCTATTCAATTCAATTACATATTGTAAATAATACCTCAAGCAACTTATTCTACTATTTAATTTAAAGCTAAGACGCGAATTTAGGTAAAAAGACCAAAATGCCCCTCAAGACACCATCGCGGAACCGGATATATTTTCACATTTTTAGAACCCTCATACTCTCACAATTCTAAGCATAACAAGAACACTGAAATCGGAGTCCAAATGTTCCCTCAAATCCTCCATTAAAAGTCTAAGAACTTTTCCCCCAATTTCTACCAAAATTTCAAAATTAAATGATGAAATTAACTGAAGATTGATGGAATATAACTAGAAAGGATTCAAGAAACGTTACCCAATGATCTCCTCTTCAAAACCCTCTCAAAATCGCCCCCTCCCGAGCTCCAAATTTGATTTTCCACCTTTTGAAACTAAACCCTCAAATTCACTATTTCTGGTCAGGGATTTCCGCTTCGGCGATCAAGGGACCGCACCTGCGGTCCCGCTTTTGCAGACCAAATGCCGCTACTGCAGCTTTTCACTTAATTGCCAGGTTCAGCTTCTGCGGTCACATACTGCACCTCCGAATTTCGCTTATGCGAAAAACATACCGCTTCTGCGGTTTCAAACAAATAGCCTAGGGCCGCATCTGCGAAAAATCTTCTGCTTCTACACAAAACTGACGGGACACCAACATCTGCTTCTGCGATGCCTAGGCCGCTTTTGCGGTTCCTAAGCTGCAGAAGCAAAAATACTAGAAGCAGAAATGCTTCAGCTACTGCAACACTTCTCCGATCTTCCGTCAACCATTCGAAATCATCCCGAGGCCCCCGGGATCTTAACTAAGCCTACAAACATATCCCATAACATCGTTCGAACTTGTACCAACCCTTAAACCGCCTAAAACGATGTCGGAAACTCGAATAAATCAAGGAATTGAGCCTAAGAACTTCCTATTTCATCAAAATACACTTTTGATAAAAAAAAAACCTAACCAAAACACGTCCGAATGATCGCGTCCGAATGACCTGAAATTTTGCGCACACGTCCCAAATGACATGATAAAGCTACTGCAAGTTCCAGAATTCCATTCCGACCCTCGGATCAAAAACTAACTATCGGACTGGAAACTTCAAAAATTCAAACTTCGGTATTTCAAGCCTAAATTAGCTACGGACCTCCAAAATACATTCCTAACATGCTCCCAACCCCGAAATCACCTAATGGAGCTAATAGAACCATAAGATTTTCCATTCGGAGGCCGCCTTTACACTGTTCTGACTACGGACCACTTTCCAACTCTTAAGCTCTCATTTAGGGACTAAGAGTCCCAAAACTCTCCGAAACCCAACACCGAACGTCACGGCAAACCAAAATAGCATAAATAAACTTAGGGGAAGTAGTTAATAGGGGATAGATGCCTTAATTCTTAAGACGACCACTCGGGTCATCACAATATATATATATATATATATATATATATATATATATATATATATATATATATATATATATATATATATAGATAATTTTTGTTACGTGCGGTCGGAATTGAATTTCAGAAGTTCGGAGTTGATTTGGGATGAGAATTCTTATTTTGGGAGCTTAAAGTTGAAAGAATTAACCAATGCGATTTTTGAGTGAACGACCTCGGAATCGAAATCTGAAGATTCCAGCAAGTTCGTTTGATGATTTTGGACTGGGCATATGCCCGGTTTGGGTTTGGATAACCCGAGAACGTTTTGGTACCTATTGTGGAAGTTATCATTTTAGAAGAAATTTCATACGTTTGGTTTGAAGTGCATTTCAGTGTTATCAATGTCCGTTTGGGATTCCAAGTCTGGGAGAAGCTCCGTATGGTGATCTTGGAGTAGGGAGCGCGATCAGAAGTGAATTCGGAGGTTCGTAGGTCATTTTAGAGCCATTAAGCTAAAGATAGAAATTTGAAGGTTTTTTAGAAGTTTGACCAAAAGTGGACTTTTTTATATCGGGCTCGGAATCCAATTCCGAAAGTTGGAGTAGGTCCGTGATGTCGAATATGACTTGCCTGCAAAATTTGAAGTCAATCGGGCGTGATTTCATAGGTTTAATCATTGAAAGTAGAAGTTCGAAATTCTAAAGTTCATAAATCTTGGATTGGAGTTTGATTCGTGGTTTTAGCGTTGTTTGATATGATTTGAGACCTCGAGAACATCCATAATGTATTTTGGGACTGGTTGGTATGATTGGTTGGGGTCTTGGGGGCCTCGGGTGGATTCCAGGTGGTTAACGGATGGAATTTGGAAATTTTGAGAAGGCTGAAGGATTGCTGCTTCTGTCATAACATTGGACAGCAGATGTGGTTCTCCCATCGCAAAAGCACCCCAGGGCAGCCCAGGCCAGGAACCAAAGATGCGGCTCCCAAGCCGCAGAAGCAGCTCCGCAGATGCAGAATGGACACCGCATATGCGGTCCCAGTCCCTTCACCCTTTTTTGCAGATGCGGCCCTTTCTTCGCAGATGCGGAAATCGCTGGGCAGTGAGGTTCATTTAATACGGGCTCAAAGTCATTTTTGCTCAATTTCACTCACATTTTGGGTGATTTTGGAGCTTTTGGAGAGGTGATTCCGCCTAGCATTGTGAGGTAAGTTATTTCTAACTAATGTGAGTTTAATACTTGGGTTTTGGGTAGATTAACACATAAAACTTAGTAAAAATCATGGAAATAGAGTAAAACCTAGGGTTTTGTTAAAAACAAGATTCAACCACGAATTTTCTTATGGAATGAAGTAGAAATCATATATTCTTGATCCTTAGGTTATAAGAACAACTTTCTTCGAAAATTTTCGGAATCCGGGCACGTTGGCCCGGGGTCGGATTTTAGGAAAACTTACGTTAATGGTTGGAAAATTTCTTAAATTGCTACAATTAAATCTTGTGAGTCTATATTGACTAGATCTTACTTCGTTTAACTAGTTTGGGATTGTTCGGCTCCGAATTGAGGGCTTGGACTCGTTCTTGGTATTGGAAGTGCACTTTGGAGCGAGGTGAGTCTCCTTTCTAACCTTGTAAGAGGGAATTATCCCCATAGGTGAATTAATTGGATATGTGCTCCTATTTGTGGGGGCTACGCACGCACGAGGTGATGAGAGTCTGTGCATAGCTACTATTATGCTATTGTCCGTGTAGTCTAGGACCCAAAAGCGAAAATGCTAGACAGTTTTATAAATATTTCCTCCGCGACATAGGTATTATTTTCATCATTTTTGAGCAAGTTTGAGAGATCTTGGACGGAATTGAAGGGAGATTTCGATTGGGGGTGATTGGAGGTAAGTTCCTTGGCTTAATACATGAAATTATGATAGATTTAACATGGAAATTGGTTGAAATTCATCAAAAAGGGGTAAAGTTAGGGCTTGAGAATTTGGTAATCTAAAATGGAATTTGGAGGGTCAAATGGACTCCGATTTTGGTAAATTTGATATGTATAGACTCGTGGCGAGACGAGGAATCCATTGACGTGAATTTTATGATTTTTCAAGAAGTGGGCTCAGGGCTTGGGTTTTGCTAGTTTCGAGATTTTTGCTATTTTTGATTGTTTTCGATTGGGTATCCATTGATGTGAATTTTGTGATGCATTCGCTCTGATTTTGGTTAGATTCGACGCGCATGGAGTCCGATTTGAGTGGCAAAGGCATCGCAAGCTAGAGATTTCACCGATTCGAGGTGAGTAATGATTGTAAATGATAGCCTGAGGGTTTAAAACCCCAAATTTGCACATCATAGTGCTATATTGAGGTGACTTGCACGCCGGATAGCGAGCGTGGGGTAGAGCATCGTTGGGGATTGCGACTTGGTCCATCCCGATTGATGAAATTACTACGTATTTGACTAAAACTACTTGTTGTCATCGTACTTTGGGCTGATTGCCATGTTTGGGCTTCATGCCAACTATGTGAATCCTTCAGGGATTGATATCACTGTTTTTGCATTTCTTTGCATATTATTTGATCTCGGTCCAGGGTTTTAATACTATTTTTCATAACTCGGCCATTTTTCTAAGATTTGAAAACTTAAACGATATTTTATTGACGTTTTGAGCATAGATCGGGCTGCGCGCCGCAGTAGTGTTATAGTTATTTATGGAGATATGGATGGCTCGGGCTGCGGGACACAGTGGTATTGTAATGATATTGAGGACGAGGGCCTGGTTGATGCCACGAGATGGCTTGATTATTTGTGTTTGGGCTGTAGGAGCCCCTTCGGAGTCTGTACACACCCCCAGTGAGCGTCGTCGACGTTAAATATATCAATGGCTCGGGCTGCACGCCGCAGTGGGTACCGGAGTGTACCGTCATATGTATTGCATTGCACTCATGCATTTGTTCCTATTTGTATTATCTGTCATGACATTTCAGCACTCTCATTTCATTGGCTTCCATGCTACTTCTTGCACTACTTACCTGATACACGGGTGTTATTTGTTAATGGAGTGATGTGCCCGAGGGGCTGACTTATGTGCTGACTCGCACTATTTGTTTCGCATTCATTTGCTTAAATGTTGGAAAAAGATGTTTTCAAAAGAGGTTTAAAACTGAGTCCAGATATTTCCATAGATTTCACGGTTTCACTGTTTTCTCAAAGGGTTACACTGTTCTATATAGCATGATGACTTGCTTTACGTGGTTTCTTGCTGCTCAGTTATTATTAACCTTTATTACTCACTGAGTTGGAGTACTCACTTTACTCCCTGCACCTCGCGTGCAGTTGCAGGTATTCATTCACCCGGTAGCGGGTATTGGCCGCGTGGAGGCAGAGTTGTAGAGGTTTTAGCCTGGTGACTGCCAGCGTTCGCAGCACCACAGTCCTTCTATGTTATTCATTATTGTTAGTCAATGTATTTCTAGATTGTAATGTGGGGATTTCATTCTTATAGATGCTCGTGACTTGTGACGCCCCGATTTCGGGCTGAGTCGGGATGGGTTCTCTATTTTATCACGTTTATTCTGCATTATAATTTTATTATCTATGATTCAGACTTATTCATGCTAGGTAACTGTTAAAAGGGGCATTGTTGTTCTGTTGGTTGGCATTGTCTTCACGAGAGGCGCCATCACGATCGGGTTTGGGAATTGGGTCGTAACAGATTAGTTATAAACTTACTGACATTTGATTTGCTTAAATCACATCGAATTAGTAAATGAATTTCTAAAAAGATTAAACTTCATTTTCTTGAATTTTTAAAAGAGAATTGGATTTTCTTGGGATAATTGTTCCCTAGTGAATTCTTGACTGACTGATTGTTGTGTTTATTCATATTTGACAACTCAAATGTATGATTCGCGAGCGGGGTAATAGATGCATCTATGATTTGGGTCGTTCGACCCTCTATAGTGCACATTTTAAATATTATTGGATCGGGTTGTACGACCTCAGCAGGAGTTGCTTTCTTTGATATTTGTTGATACCAATATCTGTTCTCCCGACTTAAGATAGTTGTTAATTAAACAAATTATTAATCCGGAGACTTTTAATACAGAGAAACTTTTACTTGTTAGTAATTTACTTGAATCTATTGTTGTTCTTGATAAATTCGTGAGTCATTGCGCTAAAATTTCTATTATTGGACCTTCAGTAAGTGTCGAAGTTTCCATCTCGTCTTTACTTCTTCGAGATTAGACGGGATACTTACTGAGTACACGTTATTTTTGTACTCATACTACACTTTCGTGTATTTTTATTGCACATGCTCAGGTACTACTAGGGGCCTACTGGGCATAGCAGCATGAATGATACTAGGACTAGGTGAGTTGTATTACTCGAGGCGGCCCATAGGTAGTATAGTCTCTTTCAGTGTTGTATTTACTTTCCTTCCAACTTGTATTCCGGACGGATGTTATATTGTATTGTTTCTTAGAAAGAGCTCATGCACTTGTGACATCAGGTTTTGTGGATGTCTATGGGTTTTATATAGAAACTTTATAAGGTTGTTAAATGTTTCACCATTTATTCAATGGAATTTATTATGTATTGGTTAAACGTATAAAAGAAGTGATTTTGGAAATATTTTAAATGAGATTTTAATTAAGTATTTCGGTTGGCTTACCTGATAGCGGTGTTCGGTGCCACCACGACCTTTTAGTGGATTATGGGTCGTGACAACATGGTATCAGAGAATTAGGTTCCTAGGGTCTCACGAGTCATGTGCAAGTCTGGTAGAGTCTCGTGGATCGATACGGAGACATCTCTACGTATCCTCGGGAGGCTGTAGGACTGTTAGGAGTGCTTCCCTTCTTGATTCCTTATCGTGTGATTTGATCCTTGGAGTCATGTGCCTTTACTTCATTCCTACTCAATCTTATATGATGCAAACTGCATCTTATAAATTGAGAATTGAAGAATTGTTATGGTACGACCGATGCAGTATGGAGTGTTTCTCCCTGTATAGTTATCTGGGCTATTATCATCGCCTTATGGAATAATGTTCTGTTGTTTCAGCTCAGTGGTGGTACTTCTGAGGGCTTTGAGGCTAGGAACAAGTTTCCATGATGCTTATGTATGATTTTTCCACAGTAGTGATATGATGGTATGATGTTTGCCTATATGTCGGGGCAGTGAATGACTTGAAGAGAAGTTTACTCAGTGCATAATCTAGAGATTTAGTATTTTATTCCCGGTAGGGGGAAAGGCAATCGGACTAAGAATGTGTAGATTTGGGATAGTATAGTAATGAGGACTTGGTATTTGCGAGCGTGGTGGAGCTTTCTTCTTTGAGGGGATGTCGTTGTCCTAATTGAATGTACTAAGTTCGCTGGTGTTGCGATCTTCTACAATTTGCCTTTGGGGCAAGCTATTATGAAATAGTATCGAAAATGCGGCTGTCAGATATTGTAGGGTGCGGTATTTTAGGGTTGAATCAGTGTTTCTAATGCCGACGATATGAGAAAGATGATCTTTTGAAAGGTGTAAAGTTAGCAGCAATTATGGGTTCAAGCGCGACGAAGATAGATTTTATTTAAGGCAGCAGCTGAGCAAGAAAGGATGAGGAAAGACACGTGAGACGTGTCAGGCGGTGGCTAAAATTTCTAGAAGGCCGAGTATAAGAGGCCAAGGGTCGAGTAGTCGAATAAAGGGATGAGTTCCGCCAAAGTGGGAGAGTGATAGAGTTGCATATGGGCATTGGGGTAGGATGACTATACGCCTTAAGGAGAGTCTGGGATGACTTGGGAATTTTAGTGAATTGGTGATTGAGGTCTACAGATTTAATTTTGAGCATAGGCTATTATGCGGCAGAACATTTGATATAACGGGAAGGAGCTGCTTGAATGAAGAAGGATGCAATATAACCTTGAATTGGAGGGATGTTGTCGCACATTTTATTGATCTCCATGAGGGGTGAATGAACTTGTGCATCTAGAGAGTAAGCTCGAACTAAGGATGAGTTATTGATGTCATAGCAATTATAACCTTTGCAATAGTGTTGGAAGATGTCGGGGAGTGATTTCCACAGGCGGGTTATTTCCTATGAGCAGGCTAGCAGTCGCGTGGTTGGCGAGGCTTCTGCGAAGAATTCTATTGGTCATACATCAAAGAGATTGGTCGTGCGAATGTGGTTGATGATTTAGAGTATAAAAAGGGGTTTTACAGTGAGATTCCAGGAATTTTGGCAGTTGATTGCGCAAGGTTATGCCAATAAGAGATAAAGAATCCTGGTGAATTCCAGAGTTGTGTAATAGTGGCTTCAAGCTAAGTGGGAGAGTCCCACCGCCTATGATTGGATTGCATGGTTAAATACTTGCGAAATTTCTGGTTATTAGCATATTGATGGGTTACTTCAACTATGGGAAAACAACATAAGTGGTAATTTAAGCAAAGGAATTATTAAAGGTTTGCTATTGTTGGCCTTATTGGCCAGGTTCAGACTTGGGGAAGCATTCAGGATTTGCGCTTTACATAGATACGAGTTCCAAGGGAAGTGATTTTTCCAGGTGCATCACCAAGAGGGTAGTCACGTGTTAGAAGATTTATGGAATTGATTATATTTGGGGCCAAGTCAGAGCGGGTGGCTCTCAGCAACGTCCTAGTGAATTCAAAAGTTAAAGTGTGATGCCTAAAGATTTCGAGCCTATAGGTACGGTTAAGAATCAATCTTGGTAGAAACCTATGAGAAGAGGCACAAAATGTTCTAAGATGTTTTGACTTACAAGGTAGAAATTGGGAGGTATGAATGGTTCGTGGGATTTGAGACAGCAGTGTCTCGTGATTCAGGGTCACTCGGGATGAGTGCGGATGGAGTATGTTAAGTGTTGAATGGAGTTATCATTGTTTCTATGGCAATTAAGGATAAATTATAAGAAGAGGGATTGGGTAGCCATAGTCGAATTGGCGTGTTGCTGGTAGTGAGCAGTTCTTTCAGCGTGATCGAGTTATGCAACTGATTTATGGCGGTACATGTGAGGCTTGTCGACTGCTGTAATTGATGTTATTTAGAGGTATTCCACTATTATGGCATGTTACGTGTAGGCGGATCCCATAAGGGTTATGGTGGGTTAGACTACTACTTAGAGATTTGCATATTTCCACGGCTGTGAGAATTCACCTGTGTGTTGCTATGGTTCTCTTGAAGCGAGTCAAGTGAAAAGCTTGTATATGATGAAGTGTTAGCCTAATAGTGGTACCAAAGCTATGATGAAAAGCATGTCCTATCGTATGTTGTCATGATAGGTGCAGTGAGTGATATGGAATTTGAAGTAAAGATCAAGGTAATAGCTCAGTGTGGACAAGGATGTCACGAGCTCGGATGAGCAGGAAAAGGGTTTCGATGTTTAAGGTAAGTTGGTATTGTCCTCAGCGTCACCGGAGATCGGTGTTTTGTGAAAAAAAGGCTTTGCATCCTGGTTAATGATTCTTGATCGCTTTTAGCGTTTGTGCGGCCAGTGGTTTGGAGGTACGACCCAGTTATTTGTTATGGTAGGTTGTGGGAGTGTGTCCCACAGGAAGATCGTATAAGTGTGGAAGGTAGTCACTTGATTGAATAAAGACTTAAACCAAGTATGAAAGTTGTGATGATATCATTGATTTGAGAATATATGCATGGAGGGCACTCAATCTATTGAGTTGTGGACTGCAGATGATTTCTCTGACTATGATGGATGTTCTTATGTGTTATGAGAAGAAAAGGAGTTATCAGGGACCTTTGAAAGGTTATTAGCATAGTCCAATGCGATTAGAATTGGTTTGAGGTCTGTGGATGAATTCAAATGTGAATATGGGCTCTATATTGGGCCAAACGTGTTCATTTCAGTAAGGCGCTCCTTACGAAGGAGTGGTCAGGGTGTTATTTCATTGTCAGCTATTTCATGTAACGATATAATGTGCCGTATGAGTTGTGAGATGGCTTGGTGAATTGCTTATGTGTTGAAGTTCCGCATATAGATGATGTTATATGAGCAAAATGGCTCTGGGGATTTAGATCGTATATCGCTCCTCAGCTGTGCCTGAGTTTTGTAGCTTATAGCACTATATGTCCCCTCAGGGATGGTAGTATGCACTCAGCATGCTTGTGACTGAAATTCGGTATTTTATTGTAATGAGCAATTTAGCTCGATATGCATCTCCTTAGGTAAGTGTTATGTGTGGATCGGGTGGCACGCTGCCATGGGTATGTCATTTGGATCGGGTTGCATGCCGCAACAGTGTGATGTTGAGTATAGTTTTCTATATGCTATTTTTGTATGCCTTGCTTCTTATTTTCTAAAGAAAGTCCGTATTAGTGCGTGAGTTAGGTAGTTCCTTCCAGAGTTCACTTTCCTTTTGTATCGCTTTCGAATTGGTAGCCTATAGGCACATTGTGGCATCATATGAGACTTTTGATTATGTCCGGGGTGGCTTATTGCCTGAGCAATTCGTACTGGGTGAGACGAGATCATTGGATTTAGGATTAGTGCAATCTGACTATATGGAGTATACTAAGGAGCTAAGACCATTATTGGTTCAAAATGAGGTAATGGTTCCTGTCGGGAGTATAGACCCAAAGATTTGTTGATTTGACAGTCGGTTATGAATTTCTACACATGTCTTCTGTCATGGTGGTATTGTAAGAATTAAAGCAAGACCTATGTAGGTTATGAGGTGAAATGAGGGCATCAGATTCGTGGAAGTTTGATTAATTTGATCAGAGAATGTTATGGTGGTCCTATGAGTAAAGTGGTGCAAGTTGTGAATTCAGCTAAGGTATGCAGTCATGTTTTGGGGTTGCGTGTAGTTATTGATACGGTGGGCGCAGGTTGGAAACAGGTCGATCATAGAATTCCGGATGTTGGAATTGGGCTCTAAGGCTTATTTGCTTGAATAAAAAGGAATGTCTTCAGAATTGATCGAGTGTCACGACCCAATCTCCATACCCGGTCGTGATGGCGCCTCTCGTGAAGACAAGGCCAGCCAACTAACCCAATTCGTTTCTTTAACACTTACTAAACATAAATAGATGGAAAATGCAATTTAAATAAACATTAATTATCAACATTATAGCCTAACTTAGCCCGACCGAGGTGTCACAAGTCACGAGCATCTAGGAGGATCTTTATTACAATTTCAGAGTCTACAATACATAGAGTAAAATTTGGAAAATCAAGAAGAAAAAGAAACTCGGTGCCGCGAACGCCGGCGGTCACCTGACTTAGCTACGATAGCAATACCTTCAATCCGCTATTAACCCGCTACCGGGCGAACAATACCTGCAACTGCACGCGAGGTGCAGGGAGTAAAGT
>MU789625.1:0-13500 GCA_026770625.1 Nicotiana glauca
TGCACAGGTCCAGGTTTTGAGCAGCAGCAGCAGCAGTAGTTCGGTAGCAGGATTTTCATACCCACGAGACTGAGGCAGCTTGCAGGCGTCCGCAGGCCCAGCGTCTCTTCTTATGTGTTCGTTTATGCGGTAGTCTCATTGTTTCGAGACAAACGGTTGTGATATTTCTTTTAAACCATTATATGTAGTTATTCTTAGTGGTTCGTGAGTTAGTGACTCCACATCTTGGGTAGAGGATTTGTGTTGAGTATTTCACATTTATATTCAAACTTATGAAAGTAGACTTCCGCAGTTAATGTTATTATTATTACTCATGTTATTAATTTGACAACAGGATGGTTTTATTAATGGAAAGATGGTGAGTAAATGGGCTTGCCTAGCTACCACGAGTAGGCGCCATCACGATCCCGATGGTGAGGAATCCGGGTCGTAACACCGGCACTCAACCAAGTAAATCCGACTGAGCAAGCCTGCTAGATTTCATTCTACCCAAACTAGTTCATGTATAATGAGGGAATGTTATCCCATTTAATCAAAACACTAGGCAATCTTCCATTAGCAACTTTATTTCATTTTCGTTAATGCCTTCAATCATAGTTTACAAAATATTACAAGTTTACAAGCTTAATGAAAACATGTTTATCAGGTACAAACTTTTTTAGTTCGGCCCCCAACATTGACCACTACCCACAAATAGTCTGCGAAGCCTCTAAGTAAAATAGAAGAAAAATAGGAAAATGTCGGCAACAAGGCTCCGGTTATACATCAAAACATGATGAGAAATGAACAAAAGATATATGACATGACCCCGGAATAGAGTGGGGCTCACCAAATCCGTTGGGAAGAGAATACTGCTATCATTGGCCGATGCCTCCCGTTGTAGAACAACCTGTATCATAAAACGATACAGCAACCCCGACAAAAGGGACGTTAGTGTCGTCGAATAGCACTAGTATGTAAGGCTTAAAATCTTCTTTCAGAATAGAATAACCATACAAGCAAATAAAACACAAAACAGTGAGCCAAAGTCAACAATATACTAGCATCCAACTTGAAACAAGTAAATCTTGTAGTTTATGAAAATAATATATATATATTTGGTTGGGAGATCACTAGCACCGATATAAGTTATACCACCGTCTTTGTTAGCACGGAGTTCGATCATGACCCGATCGGCTAGGTCATCCCTTTAGAGACATGTACCACAACAACAAATTTCCAGTTTTTGAATTTCCAGTTTTTATAATTTCCAGTACAATACCACCATGTGTGAGGCATCGCGTCTGATCACGGCCCGATCGGCTAAGGTGCCTTCCCACGTATGCCGTGTGGGTTGGCTTTTTCTTTTCCAATTCACGGGTATTAGTTTCATCCCATTTTGGGGGAATAGTCACAATTTTACCGATATTTCAGTTGCATCTCCAGTCACACTCCACCCCTACACCGGCACGTGTAGTTTCAGGTGTGGCCCTTATGTCCCACCCATCCTCGGTATTGCTAATGATACTCCCAGAAAATTTTTTGATTTGATATAATATTGCACACAATTGTGGTATAAATACAAGTATACAAATATAGCATAAATGCAACCATGCTTACCTTAATACATTTTATATTTTTATAATTTTTATTAATGTTCTCGATCTTTCTCGATAACGGTGTCTCTTTGGCCATTTGACCTTTCACAAGGTTTATCTTTCTCATGGCATGAAGGTTGCATATGGTTTTCCAACCAATACCAATGTACCAAATAATCAGAATATATATATATATATATATATTCGAATTCAATAATAATAGAATCATCAAGCATAAAGGATAAATAATCAGTATATATATATATATATATATATATATATATATATTCGAATTCAATAATAATAGAATCATCAAGCATAAAGGATTTTTCCCAAAGAGGGACATGTCAACCAACAACTAAAATACACATTGCAATTATAAGCAAGCAATCACCTCAATTATCCTTGAATTACTCTTTTTTCCATTACGACAAATGCACAATTTCAACGGTGGAATGTGTAAGGACTAGCATTACATTGAATGTATCTATAAGGAAAAGCATTATCTAAAATAGCCATTTATGGGCATAGTTCAGGTACAAGGCCATTCGACCATTTTATTTTTGGAAGTTAGTTCAAAAGGGTTGAGACTTATTTCAAAATTTGTTTCACATTTCTTATTCGATTCATTTCCAAACATCGTTACAGTTTATCAACGAATAGGAACATTCAATCAAGGTATGTAGTACCCATAAGAGCAACTAGGAGCATTTAACAGATAATATTCTTCTTACCCAATTAGTATACTATTCTTCATTTAAAATGTGACTCAAGACCATACTATTTTGGTAGACAAACCACACTTAAACTTACAAAACATTATGGAATTCACTTCCGAGAGAGAAAGATTAGCCTACATACCTCGACTGAGCTTCCCTTAAGTCCTACTATACTCCGAGACTCTTAGCAATGTCAATATTTTAGGAACATAATAAATCAAACCACAAATTAAAGAGGTGATCATAGTTTTAGCTCGTATGAGCATATTCTCGAACACTAAGTATGCATTATGCTTTTAAAACTAATTTTGTGAAAGATCCTACCATCCCTCATCACATAATTAGCTCAAGACCTAACCAAATACCTTTAAGAACTCATGCATGCAAGATATCCACTCTCATCCTCATCAATTACCCTTCTAATGGTCTACCCTAGTTATATCTAGTAATCAAGAGCTTGGGTTATAGAACCTTACCTTTTAGGAAGAAGACCTAGGTGCCTTTCTTGACAAATCTTCAAAGCTTAAGCAAGATTTTTGGATAAATGTTGATGAATAAACCTTTCTCCCTCTAGGACCCTCTCACTCTCAAAATGCATCAGAAAATATGCCTAAAATGAAGGGTAGTGTGTAATATATTGACATGGGGACGGGTAAGAAAATTAGAAAATTAGAGCCCCAGAATAGATCTGCGATCGCACAATGGACGTGCGGTCCGCGAAATGGACCGCAAAAATGGTCCCAAAAACTAAACACGCTGGTTGGGTTTGCGGCAGAAATGTGGTCCGCATTCACGTTCTGTGGTCGCAAAATGCACTGCAGAACTGCCCTTAACAAAATCCCAAAGAAATTATACGACGACTATGTGGTCTGCATTTTGGTTATGCGATCGCATAATTGACCGTATAGTTGACTTCAAATTTGGCCAACACACTGACTCACTCTGCGGCAGAAATGCGGTCTGCATACTTGATATGCGACCACAAAATTGCACTTTTCTGAAAAACATAATTTCTTGACTTTTTAATGCATAGCATATTCCTAACTTGGCACTACGAGATCTTGGGTTTTGAGCAAAAATTTTCACGGGGTCTTACATCCTCCCCTACTTAAGATCATTCGTCCTCGAATGAGGATCATGACTTGCCCCAAATACCCCATCAGGACTCATTTCCTTCCTCACATACCTCAATCTCCCAAATTTCACATCATACACTTATCAAGGAATTCTCCTGTTCTACCCTAACCAATACATTCAACTACTTACACTATCCTACCGAGGACTTAGAACTAACTTGCTCATATTAAACCCTTGTACCAGAATAAGAACTAGACATCATCAATAGCGACAATAAAACTGAATCTAGAAGCCCAAGAGTAGAAGCCATCTTCTAAGAAAAGCCTAATACATTATCGTCCTCTTCCTCTTCCGCACTAGATTTATAACATGTTACCACCAGCACAATTAGTGTACCAATACAACAATCCTTGCCATGGCCTTAACACTACTCTTCCTTATACCAACAACACCAAAAACAATAATTGACTCTCTACCTTGGCGGTGTCCCTTTATGTAGGACTCGATTCTTCATTCATACCCCAGAAATTTCCAATTCGACTAACTCCCTAAATTTTTTCAAAAAGTTCAGCAGCATATCCTTTGTAACTAGGCCTATCTACCTGCCAGAGAACCACCAAAACATCCTAACAGCTCATTCACAACGGGACAAAGCATCACACTGTATATATCAACAATACCACTCTCATAATTACAAGCACCACGTTATCATAATGATACATGAATGGGCTGCACATTTTTAAATCACAACACCTATAAGGTACCTTTCAAATCAAAACCATTTGTTATACAATCAAGCGAAAATATTTTCTTTCCATGATGCTTTCCGCCTTCAAGGTGGCCTCCTCGACTTACAAGCTTTGCCATAACATATTTGCGGAAACACAACCCCATCCTCCAAACTTATCTAACAAGGATGACAGCTAGATACCTCGCATAAGCTAACTATCCATTGACTTCACCTTCAATAATTTCCATCGAAATGATATACCAATGATTCCCAATCACCTCCTTAGACATAGATACTTGAAACACCGGAACCATGGAGGGCAATAATACGATAGGGGAATATCATACTTCACAACTTGACCCATATCTTTCAATGTTCCCTAAATTCTGAAGTGAATTACACCTACGTGACCTTTAGGAACAATTCGCATAGTGTCTCCCTAGAGGTAACCTTGGGGACAACTTGATTACTTTATTTAACTCTAAATCTTTATGTTGGACACCCAAGATAAGCACTTGGCGACTTTTAACCATCATTCTGTGAGGGGCTAGAACTGATACGACCATAGAGTTCCTACCCAGTATGATTGACTGTGGGATTACTCTACCTTTTGACATGTCGGAGCCCATATTCTTAATAGATTTGCCACAAATGGGAACAACGAGGTTCAATATTGGACTGTAAGTGTTCCAAAAATCCATCAATGTAGATTTATTGAACATGGTATCTCATGAGATTGTATTTTATTTTGGGAAACATAAAACTTACTATGGATTATGATGACACGGTTAATCATTGAGATGAAACCATTGGTTTGAAGCAATGAGGCATGTAGTTTAGATAGCACATCAGCAACAAAAATCATTCACGGAGGACTATTCAGGTACGTGCCACCAGTTGACTCCTAGAGTGTAGGGAAGATCAAATTATCAAGAATGGGAATACTCTGGCACCTTGAATACGAGAGGGGTCTCAAAATATAATGTTGAATTACATTCCTAACATTAGTTGACACAAAGAATCTGCGCCACAAGCCCATGAAAATGAAATAGTAGTTAAACACTTGTGAGAGTTCTATGATTCAAACTGCTTAACCCTCACCGATAGTTGATCCTCTACGAGTATATTAAAGATACGACAACTTGTCTTTCAAATTAATATGATTTGTGCCAATTACGAAACACCTAATATCAGCCTTTCATGATTGAATCCACATTGTTAGGACTTATTAAAAATATGGGGGGGGGGGTCGTGTGCTGGCTGGAAAGGGAATAAACTCTTTTCTATGAGTTTTACACGGTTTTGTTATCAAAATTCTCCGGCAGCGATACTGGGCCACTTCACGAGAAATATTAAGAATAAGGTGAGTTACTTATTGCGGAATGGTTTAAGTGTGTATGAAAGTCATACTACAATGGGTAAAGAAATGATCTTCTTGTGGAGAATTGTGGAAACCTCAAATCTCTTAGAAATTTATCTAGATAAACGATCTATTTCAACTGATATGCACACATATTATTGGAGTTGAGATAGGCTCTCATGCTACCAGATAGTGAAATTACTTCATGATAATATTGACGAAGGAGCAAAGTGATTATTTCAACCATAGAAGCCATCTACACCAATGAGGAAAGAGTGACTCGAGAAGGATTACAACACTGGACTATTTTTTGTTGAATTCGGCACCACATAGGCAAATTTTACAACCGTTCATGCATAAACACAAGTGAGTAGCTGTTATCTATTTGAATAAAATGACTTGTAAGTAATTTATCAGATATAGTTCCTTAGTGAAGTTCTAGGAAAGCAAGTGGAAATAGTTATCCTCAGATTCTGACTCAATTCAGGAAATCATCATAGGACACAATTCCCCAAGAGGTTGCAAGTAAGATGATTGTAATAAGAAGGCTTCACGAATAATTCATATCGTTCAAAGAGTAGATAGATAGAATGGATCGTAAGGTTGTCTTGACTCTACTCCAAATTCCATAACAATATAAGGATTGACGTATGATAAAGCGAAACCGGAATCAATAAGAGCATACACACCAAGAGATTGAAAAGTCAATATACCTATAAAAATACCCGGAAAAGCCTCTGACATTTGATGCCTCCTTTTAGCATAGAACCGGTTGGGCCCTCCTGAGCTCTGAATTCTACCCCCGATTGCTCCACGTTCTAAAGGCGTTATAGAAGAAGTGGCTATAGAAATGGCTGGCTGCGCCACACCCATGACCATGACCTGATGAAATGAATGACAATCTCTTTGAAGGTAACCTGATATACCACACTTGAAGCATACATTGGTACCATAGCGACATACTCCCAGATGACATTTCCCACATTTCACACAAGGGGAACGAGGTCCACTAAACTGACCCGCCCCACCGACCTGATACTCACTATTTTTGCATACATTATAAATTCCCCCTTATCATTCCTCCAAGCTTCCAATACGGGAGTATTAATTCTAGTATTGGTTTGCTGCACGGGCCATTGGAATTGCTCTGACCTACTACCCCAAGCATGATGCTGGACATACTCACAACATGGCATCAAATGTTCCTTTCCACATATCGGGTATACCAGGGTAGGTGTATCCAACCTAGGGAATTTATTCTTCTTGTGCCCCCTCTTTTCACAATCGTAACATATCTCGAGGGTTATCCAACATCCCCCCAAGTGATGCTTCTTGCAAACCAAACAATTTGGCTCATTAGCACAAGCAACCCACTTTCATTTCTTAGATGCTCTCACTACACGCTCTGGTGGTGCGGCGACATTTGCAGGAACAAGGACACTTCCCTTAGAAATAAATTCTTCCAATCCTTCCATGGCTTGGCGCATCCTCCCTACAAACTCATGCGCAATTTACCCCAGATTCAATGGCGGGGTTATTCCTTCCTCGCTGCTTTGGAATCGTGGATTACTCATCTGGGAAATAGGACATAACAAGGAAATTAGGTCTCTACCTTGAGCTCTATAGCACGATCTGGAATATCGAAGAAGGGTGAAATTCCTAAATGTCCAAATAACCTCCAACTTATAGATGTGGTCTACAACACACTGATAAGAAGGACTCTACTAGACACGGCTCCGAGATATCCTAGGATACTTTAAAACCTTAGGCTCTGATACCAAGTTTGTCATGCCCAAAAACCGAGGGTCGCGACTGACGCTCAACCAAGTAAACCCGACTAAGCAAGCCTGCTAGATTTCATTCTACCCAAACTAGTTCATGTATAATGAGGGAATGTTATCCCATTTAATCAAAACACTAGGCAATCTTCCATTAGCAACTTTCATTTCATTTCCGATAATGCCTTCAATCATAGTTTAACATATATTACAAGTTTACAAGCTTAATGAAAACATGTTTATGTAACGACCCGGCTGGTCGTTTCTGGAATTTATGCCCCAATTCCCCATATATTGTTTTATCTAAGTTTATTTCTGCTATTTTTGTTTGCCGGGACGTTCGGTATTAGAATTTGGAGTGTTTTGGGACACTTAGTCCTTAAATGAGAGCTTAAGAGTAAAAAAAAATGGTCCGTCTTTGGAGCAGTGTGAAAACAACCTCGGAATGGAAATTCGATGGTTCTGTTAGCTCCGTTAGGTAATTTCGGGGTTGGGAGCGTGTTCAAAATGTCATTTGGAGGTCCGTATCTCATTTAGGCTTGAATTGCCGAAGTTTGAATTTTTAAAGTTCCGGTCCGATAGTGAATTTTTGATCTGAGGGTCGGTTTGGGATTCTAGAAGTTTTTGTAGCTTCGTCATGTCATTTTGGATGTGCGTGCAAAATTTCAGGTCATTCGGACAAGGTTTGGATAGGTTTTTAATCGAAAGTGTGTTTGGTTAGAATTTGAAGTTCATAGGCTTGCATCTTTGATTAATTCGTGTATCCGGCGTTGTTTTAGGTGGTTTAAGGATTTGAGCAAGTTTGAATGATGTTATGGGATATGTCTGTAGGTTTGGTTGAGGTCCCGGGGGCCTCGGGTGTGTTTCGGATGCTCAACGGAGCAATTTGAAGTTATAATTCATAGCAGAAAATTGCAGGTCTGATATCCTTCTACGTGTTCGCGTAGAAGGCATCGCGTTCGTGGTGCATTAATTTCTTTCACATCACGTTCGCGTCCCCATATACGCATTCATGTAGTGAATTTCTGGACGGTGTCCAATCCCTTCTTCGCGTTCGCATCCCATATATCGCGTTCGCATCCCATATATCGCGTTCGCGTAGGCCATCGAACCCAGATTTTCACGTTCGCTTCCCTCCCTTCGTGATCATGTAGGTCAATTTTGACCCCTCATAATTTTCTTCTTCGCGAACGCGTGATAGCGACCGCGTTCGCGATGGTCTAAATACCTGCCAGACAGATTAAAAATCCCATTTCGAGGGCTCACCATTTTTATAATATTTTGACTTCTAGAGCTCGGTTCTTGGTAATTTTTGAAGAGATTTTCACCTGGGCAACTTGGGTAAGTGATTCCCACTCGATTTAGACCATATTCCATGAATCTCCTCTTAATTTTATCCTTTAATTTCGTGTTTTTGAATGGGAAGTGGGTAAAACTTCTTAGGCCTACTTGTGAGGATTTGAGGGGGCATTTGACCTCCGATTTGGGAGATTTTTATATGGTTAGACTCGTGAGAGTACGAAGGTTCTGAAAATGTAAAAATATTTCGATTCCGAGACATTGGATGGAGGGGCATTTTGGTCATTTTACCTATTTTGCGCCCTAATTTTGATTTTAATAGTGGAATCAGTTGTTTACAATATTATTTATGATTTGTAATTGAATTGAATAGATTTGGGCCATTTGTAGTCGGATACTCATGGCAAGGGCATCGTTCCCTAGTTGATTTTGTACTGGTTCGAGGTAAGTGGCTTGTCTAACCTTGTGTGGGGGACCTCTTCCCTTAGGACTTCTTATGTGTTAATTTACATGCCTTGTACGCGAGATGACGAGCGTGTACTTGTGCAATTTGTTAAAAATCGACAAATGCTCAAACTGTATTTTCTCCGTTATTTGACTGACTTCAATGCAAGATTAAAATTGTGTTAGTTATAAAAGCATGACTAGATTGAATTTACTGCTTAATTGCCTTACTTGAAATTTACGTGAAGCATGTTAGGCCAGAATTTGATTGTTACTTGTATTTGTGTATTTCATTCTCTGAATATTTCCCTAATTTGGTTGTGTTTTTACATTGGGACTACGGGTTCAATTCCCGGGAGATCCTTACTACTGATATGATGGACTACGGGTTCAATTCCCGGGAGATCCTTGCTATTGATATTATGGACTACGGGTTCGATTCCCGGGAGATCCCTTGCTACTGATATGATGGACTACGGGTTCAATTCCCGGGAGATCCTTGCTATTGATATTATGTACTACGGGTTCGATTCCAGGGAGATCCTTTGCTATTGATATTATGGACTACGGGTTCGATTCTCGGGAGATCCCTTGCTACTGATATGATGGACTACGGGTTCAATTCCCGGGAGATCCTAGTTATTTAAATGAGATGGACTATGGGTTCAATTTCCGGGAGATCCAATGGACAGTTGAGGAATACTTGTTGTGTTATTTTCCCTACTTAGCTTAATTGTCATTGACTTGTAGCTTCTATCCTGTTTTATTGTTATTTCAGATAAATTCCTAATTTACACTGCTCATTATTGTTATTATATTTTATTCTCAGTAGGGCCTTGATCTTCCTCGTCACTACTCAACTGAGGTTAGGCTTGGCACTTACTGAGTACCGTTGTGGTGACTCATGCCTCTTATGCGCATGTTTTTCATGTGCAGATCCAGGTACTTCTGATCGGACTTTCTATTAGTGATCCAGGGGATACATTCGGAGACTTGAGGTATATTCTGCCGCGTCCGCAGACCGAAGAGTTTCCTTCTACTCTAGCTTATAGTTAGCAGTTCCATTTCATGTGTTCAGTTGTGTAGACATTTCTGGATGTTAGAGCCGTAACTTATGTTCTTTTACCCTGTGTTGCCCGTGGGTTTCTGGGTTTTTGGGAGAGTTTTAAATTGCTAAGTGTTAAAGTGTATGTGCTAGGTGGCAATTATACTCATTGTTTACGTTATTCAGTTTTGATTATAAATTTCCGCAGATTGCTATTACTTCCACAACGTGTTAGGCTTACTTGGTCACGAAGACCGGGTGCTGTCATGACGTGTTCACAATTGGTGAACTAGGGTCGTGACAAGTTGGTATCAGAGCCTTAGTTTCATAGGAGTCACAGGACACAGGCCGGTTTATTAGAGTCACGCTGATCGGTACGGAGATGTCTGTATTTATCTACGAGAGGCTATGTAACTATTTAGGAAAATATTCATTTCTTTTGAATTCCTTGTCGTGCGATGTTTTGACACCAATCCTAAACTTCTGTCTTCTATTCTCTCATAGATACTGAGGACACGTGTTACACGAGAGGACCAGGCACCCGCGCCCCCTGCTGCCACCGTCAGAGCCTGGGGCCGGGGTAGAGGTCGAGAACGTGCCCGAGGTGCAGCCACAGCACCCGCGCGCGCTGCCGCTGAGGTACCACCAGCAGATCCAGTTAAAGCACAGGCACCTGATACACCTACTACAGCCACTACTACCCCAGCACTCCAGGAGACCCTGGCTCAGTTCATGGCATGTACACTACTTTGGCTCAGGCGGGGTTGCTTCCCCTCGCTGCAGCCATATCTCAGGCCGGGAGAGGGGCCCAGACTCCCGCAGCCCGCACTCCTAAGCAGAGAGTGCCGATGGAGCAGGTTCCAGAGGTTATTCCTATATCGCCTGCAGCACCAGTACAGCCCGGGGATAGGTCAGCTGTCTTAGAGGACGAGCAGCGCACACTAGAGAGGTTTAAGAAATATGATCCCCCAGTGTTCAGTGGCCTAGCTTCAGATGACGCCTTGGGATTCTTGGAAGAGTGTCATCTCATTCTTCGTACTATGGGCATAGTGGAGTCTAGTGGAGTTTCTTTCACCGCCTTTCAGCTTCGGGGAGCTGCCTATGATTGGTGGCATACTTATGAGTTGGATAGTCCTGTCGAGTCTGCCTCACTGACTTGGACCCAGTTCTCAAACATGTTTATGAGGTAGTTTGTTCCCGAGAACCTCAGAGATTCATGGCGCGTGGAGTTTGAGTGGTTGCACCAGGGTGCTATGACAGTATCTGAGTACGCCATCTGTTACACCTGGTTGGCCAGACATGCACCGGCTTTGGTCACCATAGTGCGGGAGAGAGTGCGGAGGTTTATTGATGGTCTTATTCCGCCCATCCGGTCCAGCATGGCTCGAGAGCTAGAGATGGATATACCTTATCAGCAGGTAGTAAGCATTGCCAGATGGATTGAGGGTATGCTCGCTAGGGAGCGAGGGGAGAGGGAGGCCAAGAGGTCTCGAGAGTCGGGCCACTACTCTGGTGCCCGTACTTCAGCAGCCGGTCATTATGGTAGGGGTTATTCTGGTCGTCCTATTCATTCAGCCTTGCCAGCAGCCGGTAGTACTCCAGCTCCACCAGCACCTTAGGAGCCCTATTATGCTCCCCCAGTTTCTAGCGCGCCTCATGCGTGGGGTACTTCCAGAGATCAGTCTAGCGGGGGTGGGCCCAGTCAGTCAAAGCCGCCACGCCCTCCCAGAGCTTGTTATGGGTGCGGGGATACCTGCCACATGGTTAGGGAGTGCCCCAGACGTGGGAGGGGTGCGCCATTTCAGACTCCACAACCTCAGCATGCTCCATAGGGTCAGCTGGCCATCATTCCATCTCCAGCTGCCACCCCACCTGCCCAACCAGCCAGGGGCGGGGATCAGGGAGATAGAGGTCGACCTCGAGGGAGGGGCCGGGCCAGATTTTATGCTATTCTTGATTGTGTCGCGGTTGTCGTCGCCGATTCTGTTATCACAGGTATTATATTGGTTAGTCACAGAGAGGCATCGGTTCTATTCGATCCTGGCTCCACTTATTCATATGTGTCCTCTTATTTTGCTTCGCATTTGGGTGTGCCTCGGGATTCTTTGAGTGCCCCCGTTTATGTTTCTACTCCTGTGGGATATTCTCTTGTTGTGGACCACGTGTATAGGTCGTGTTTGGTTACTATTTGTAGTTTTAAGACCAGGGCTGATCTATTATTACTCGGTATGGTTGATTTTGATATTATTTTGGGCATGGACTAGTTGTCTCCCCATCATGCTATTCTTGATTGTCATGCCAAGACCGTGATGCTTGCTATGCCAGGTATTCCACGTATTGAGTGGAGTGGTACCTTAGATCATACTCCCAGCAGGGTTATTTCTTTCCTTAAAGCTCAATGTATGGTTGAGAAGGGGTGTGCTGCTTATTTAGCTTATGTGAGAGATGTCAGTGTTGACACCTTTTCTATTGATTCAATCCCAGTGGTACGAGATTTCCCCGATGTGTTTCCAACTGATCTTCCGGGCATGCCGCCCAATAGAGATATCGATTTTGGCATTGATCTGTTGCCGGGTACTCAGCCCATTTATATTCCCCCATATCGCATGGCTCCTCCTGAGTTGAAGGAGTTGAAGGATCAGTTACAGGAGTTGTTGGGTAAGGGTTTCGTTCGACCCAGTGTTTCGCCATGGGGTGCTCCTGTTTTGTTTGTGAAGAAGAATGACGGTTCTATGCGTATGTGCATTGATTATCGCCAGTTGAACAAAGTTACAGTGAAGAACCGATATCCTTTACCTTGTATTGTTGATCTGTTTGATCAGCTTCAGGGCGCACAGGTGTTTTCCAAGATTGATTTGCGCTCAGGTTACCACCAGTTGAAGATTCGGGAGCCAGATATTCCAAAGACTGCCTTCAGGACTCGGTATGGTCATTACGAGTTTCTCGCTATGTCTTTTGGGCTGACTAATGCCCCAGCAGCTTTTATACATTTGATGCACAGCATATTTAGGCCATATCTTGATTCATTCGTGATTGTTTTTATTGATGATATTCTGGTATATTCCCGGAGTCAGGAAGATCATGAGCAACACCTGAGGGTAGTGCTTCAGACTCTAAGGGAGAAGAGATTGTATACTATGTTTTCCAAATGTGAGTTCTGGCTAAGTTCTGTGGCATTCCTAGGCCACGTGGTGTCGAGTGAGGGCATTTGTGTGGATCCGAGGAAGGTGGAGGTCGTGCAGAGTTGGCCCAGGCCCTCTGTCACGCCCCAAATTCGAGGGACATGACCGGCGCTCGACCGGGTAGCCCCAATCAAGCGGACCTGGGTGTCTTTCCTAACCCACGTGTTACCCCTGTATTTTTCATTACTTATTAACCAAAGGATTAAGTAGTTTATAATTGAAATCACACTTTTTCAAACATTCACAACATGCTTAATTTCTTTAACAAGTTTACAACTTACAATGCCCG
>MU789626.1:50800-91579 GCA_026770625.1 Nicotiana glauca
TTCAATTTCAGGATCAAACGGAAAGAGGTTGTTTGTGCTTCTACTCCTCTGCATTCAAGAGAAGAATCTGTGCAACACAAACCAATAGATGGAAAATTTTTATATTTTTATTAACAGCTAATAAAATCTTAAAACAGTCAAGTAGCTAATTTCTAAGTCCCCAGCAACAGCGCCAAAAACTTGTTGCGACCAAAACACTCACGCAAGTGTATGCGATCGACAAGTAATATAGTAGTAAGTAAAGTATCGTTCCCACGAGGAATTGTGATTAACTTCTCAACTGATTTAGACTCAAACAATTATCAATTCAAGCTAAATTGTCACAAAATATATATAGAACCAATTTACAAATTACTTAATAATTAAACAATAATTCAACACAAAATTACTACAACAATTACACAATATTTTGATAACAATTTGGATAAGGATATTCCAGGGTCATGGACTTGCTAGAGATCATGCTACTATCTTAGCTTAAGATTGATTTATTGAATTATTTGGGTTGTTGATTATAGGGTTAATAATATTCATAAGAATCTTTCGAGTTCTTATGCATCTATTCACGTTAAATCAATACCTATATGTCTATGGTATTAATATTAACAAGAATGCATTTACAACTCCTATTCTTCAACCAAACAAGGCAATTAAGTGTATGTCTATCTTAATTGCGAATTCTTCACTCGATGCCCGGGATTCAAAACTTGTTCTATTTGATTCTATATGCAACCAAGAATTTCCTTTAAGTTTAACTCAAGATTCGTCAATAATATTTCACTGTTAGCTACACAGTAAAATAATTAAGAGCATAATCAAATAAACAACCCATAACGATAGATTCAAGATCTTCAATCTAAGCTTCAAACAATAAGATCATCTAACATCCATGACCTCAGAATATTTGGGGTTTTAGCTACTCATATTCATACAAAAATCAATAATAAAAGTCTTAAACACAATATAAACAAAGAACTAGAAGAAAGTTTAGAAGAACTCTTTGAATCCTTGCTCCAAAGGTAGTATATTTTCCCTCCTTTCTTAGCTCCAAGAGACTTCAATGGCTTCTTCTCTCTAGAATCAATAATAATTTCCCCTCTCCCTAAAATATGATAATCTCCCTCAATAATAGAGGTTTGCTTTAATTAATTTTGAGTGAAAATCTGTGATTTTCCAAATTTACCCCTCCTTAATGCCTTTCCCGGACAGAAACGCGCGAAGTTTCGCGCGAAGATTGAACTTCGCGCGTTTCTTCGCGCGTCTGACACTGGTTTGGCATTTTATTTGCGTGAAGTTTCGTGCGAAGAAGAAACTTCGCGCGTCTGGGAGGATTTTTCTACCATTTCTTGTTTCTTGATTGTACGGACTCAACTCCGAAGGGTTGTTTTTGCTCCTGAATCATTCCATAACATTTCCAAATATTTATATAGGCTCCTTTTTCTGCAAAGTATAAGAATCACAAATTAAATGCCTATTTCTCATCAATTATATACATGATGTTATTGGAATATAATTAAATGGAAGCATAAATAATGGTTAAATTACTCAAATTTTGCCTATTATCAATATACCCACTGTGGAACTTTCACGTATGATTTTCTCAGAACGAGATGACAAAGGCTATCATTGCTCGCTATTCCAAATAGTTGTTACCCTTTTGTTAGCCCTCTTGAGCCATATTTTTCTTCTTTGTTTTCCACTTTATGGAACCTGTGTATTTCTAAAAAATAAAATTAAAAAAAGAGTCAAACAGCAAACCTTTTGAGTCATTGAACTACGTACGACCCGATTCTAGAAGGATACGTAGATAGCCTTACCCTGGGTTCGGTCCCATCACAACAAAAATCCATATTCCTAATACTCCAAAACTGGGGCAGAAGTTTATTTTATTTTACGGTTTTTCCTATAAAAACAGTTGCAAAAGTTGTAATTCAGTTTGAGGTTCTTTTCGCCTTTTCTCTATTAGGAACTTCTGGCCGATCTTTGAAAATGTTTGAAGTCCACATGCCAAGGGCATTGGGCAACCTTCCGCATGCAGTATCTTAGTCAAAAAATAAATAAATAAATAAATAAATAAATGAGAGAGTCTTATCAGTGAAAACCCGTATAGGAACTGTAAGGCGACGGTGAGCACATATATGAGAGAGTCTTATTGGTGAAAACCCAGATGGGCACCATAAGGCGACAGTGAGTAGAAAAATGAGAGAGGTCAGTTAGCGAAACCCGCAAGGGGCGCTACTAGCTGAATGGGGGTCGTCGATACTCCGGCATGAGCACAACCAAGATAGTTTCAAGATGAATGTTTGCAACGAATTTTGAGAATTAGACAGCTCAGACGGATCAGGTGTCCAGTCCAAAATATATGTCATGATTCATTGAAGTTGGCACATACCTCCAGATAAGTCTCCATATTCTTTCCCGAAAGGGACACCTTTTGTTTAAGCATAGTTCTTTTTCACTTTCAATTATTCTTCTATTTTTACCCATAATTTTTCTTTGAGTCCCTTTCGGTCTAATCTTGCATCAAAAGCGAAACAAAGGTATGGCTGCAAAACTGGCTACAGTTTCCCTGTAATATCGAGCACAATTTGGGACACATATGGAATTAATGAAGGAAGAATCCATGTGTGATCTCATTTGATAAGGCAAACAAAGTGTCTCAAAGAAACCAAAAAGGTCGCCTAAGAAAGACCTGCTTCATGAGAAAAGTTGATAAGTACTACGGACACAAACTGATATTAGGTGCAAGACAAGTGAGTTTGATTTTAAAGGGAAAATTGCCTTGCCTTAGGGAGAAGGGTTCGCGGTACCATGGACATTCGAGTATGAAATAGTCAGGTGCAACATCAGAAAACAAGGTTTCTAAAATGCAATATAGAGTATCCGAGCACCTCGGTACCACACTGATAGAATCAGTTCTTCAACAGCGAAGTGGCCGTGAATTCAAACTATAACAGGTCATCAAGGCCACAAACCAACCACCACTTTGAAAACTCACAAATTTTTCTTTGTTTAATGCAAGAACAAAGAAGCGCAGAATGGAGATTCTCAAAGGCGGAATGTCACCAAACGTAAGCTTCTAAAATCTCCATTTTCTTTTATTTTTAGCATGCATCACTACTGTTCACACCTCCCAATTTCGTAGCATAACTCAAATAGAACCGTTTCTCCTATGGGGTTCCAGCTCATAGTTCTAGGTAGAAATACTCTTCACTCGGGATGTTTTACTTAGCTTAAATTAGGTAGAACCATTTCGCCTAGGGGGATCCAGCTCATATTTTTGGGTAGAAGTACTCTTCGCTCAGGGTGTTTTACGTATCTTAACTCAAGTAGAATCATTTTGCCTAGGGGGATCTAGCTCATAGTTCCGGGTAGAAGTACTCTTCGCTCAGGGTGTTTTACATAGCTTAACTCATGGTAGAACCATTTTTCCTAGGGGGATCTAGCTCATAGTTCAGGGTAGAAATACTCTTGCTCAGGATGTTTTACGTAGATTAAATCGGGTAGAACCGCTTCGCCTAGGGGGATCCAGATCATAGTCCCGGGTAGAAGTACTCTTCGCTCAAGGTGTTTTATGTAGCTTCACTCAGGTAGAACCGTTTCGCCTAGTGGGATCCAGCTCATAGTCCCGATAGAAGTACTCTTCGCTCAGGGTGTTTTACGTAGCTTAACTCATGGTATAACTATTTTTCCTAGGGGGATCTAGCTCATAGTTCCGGGTAGAAATAATCTTCACTCAGGACGTTTTACGTAGCTTAACTCGGGTAGAACCGCTTCGCCTAGGGGTATCTAGCTTATTGTTCCGCGTAGATGTACTTTTTGCTCAAGGTGTTTTACGTAGCTTAACTCAGGTAGAACCGTTTTGCCTAGGGGGATCCAGCTCATAGTTTCAGGTTAAATTACTCTTTGCTTAGGGTATTTTACATAGCTTAACTCATGGTAGAACTGTTTTGCCTAGGGGGATCCAGCTCATAGTTCCGGCTAGAAATACTCTTCACTCAGGATGTTTTATGTAGCTTAACTTGGGTAGAACCGTTTGCCTAGGGGGATCCAGCTCATAGTTTTGGGTAGAAGTACTCTTCTCTCACGGTGTTTTAAGTAGCTTAAGTCAAGTAGAACCATTTTTCCTAGGGGGATCCAGCTTATAGTTCTGGTAGAAGTACACTTTGCTCGGGGTATTTAACATAGCTTAATCCAGGTAGAACTGTTTCACCTAGGGTGATCCAGCTCATAGTTCCGGGTAGAAGTACTCTTCGCTCAAGGTATTTTACGTAGTTTAACTCAAGTAGAACCATTTCTCCTAGAAAGATCCAGCTCATAGTTCCAGGTAGAAATACTCTTTTCTTAGGGTGTTTTTCGTAGCTTAACTCAGGTAGAACCATTTCGCCTAGGGGGATCCAGCTCATAGTTCCAGGTAGAAGTACTCTTCGCTCAGGGTGTTTTATGTAGCTTAACTCATGGTAGAACCTTTTTGCCTAGAGGGATTCATCACTTTATCAATAATATAGGGCGCCAACTCCTGGTTCCATTTTCTTCCAGTGATACAGGTACCAACCCCTGATTACATTCCTTCGTAGTATAGGATGCCAACCCATGGTTACATTCCTTCATAGTGATATAGGGTGCCAACCTTTGGTTATGTTCCTTCTCAGTGATATAGGATGCCAACCCTTGGTTACGTTCCTTTCCAGTAATACAAGGTGCCAATCCCTTATTACATTGCCTTTCAGTAATACAGGGTACCATCCTCTAATTCCATTTCTTTGGTAACATAAGGTACTACCCCTCGTGGTTGCATATCCTCACATAGCTAGATTGTACTACTTCCTCTATCTTCATTTCAACGAATTAGATAGTTTATAGCTTTCTCTAATAACTCACAAAATTTTCCTAGTGCCAAACTGGGAAAGAAAAGTTTTGTTCATTTTGTTCGTCTTTGATGGCTTTGCAGGCTCCGCCGTATAGCAGAAGGACGATTAAAGCTTGCAGTTTCCGTTTCTCATCAGAAGAAAGAAGTCGTTTGATCACTAGATAGTTGGAGTTAGCTTTGATAATGTGTCAGCAAGCCCAACTTCTCAAGATTCATTTTCTCAAATTCTGATTCGGAAAGCAAGCAATCGAGAATGAGCAATAATCTTTACTTCAAATAGCATCAAGATCCAATCTAAGGTCAACACAAGCGAGCAGGTCAAGAATCAATATTTGGCTTCACAAGACACATAAATAGGAATTTTATAACTCTTAGCTTGCAGTCATATGTAGTGCTCTTATCTATTTCTTTTGATGCAAGAAGCAAGTAACAGTCAACAACAACAACAGCAATAGCAACAGCCTTAACTCCAGTGTGTGGTAGTCCCAGCTACCAAATTTTTCCAAAACTATACTAACATGATTCCTTTATAGCGAAGGATATGTAGGCAACCTCAGAAGCAAGATTCTGACACGTTTTCAAAAATGCTTTCGTTGGAGTGGTACACGAGGAAAATTAGCTATGACATTCGCTTTCTTTGCAGGAAAACTCTTCATGTTCTCGAGCAAAAAGCGGCAGTTGTAAATACCTAATTTTTGCTTTTTTCCTTTTATCTTACATTATACCTTTTTTAGATTTATTTCGTCTGTGTTTGTAGATTTTAGAATTAGAGTTCTTAAATAACGAGTAATGGGGTTAATATGGATTGATTTTGTTGGTTTTAAAGCAAAATTGGCCCAAAACATGGACCAAATCTGCGGCCTAATTGCATTCAACCCGCTCAGCTCAAGACCCCAACCAGAAGCGCCAAAATGGTGTCGTTTTGGTTAAGTGGCTGAGATTTAATCTTAGCCACACATCTTGACTTGATCCAACGGTCCTAATTTAATCTCTCAATTAGGTATTTAAAGCCTAAGGAAGCCAAATTTTGCCCCCATTTTGCCTTATTTCCCTTTTCTTCTTCCCCTATCCTCACTCTCTCATCTTTCTGTATCTCCGCCACTCCCCACGGTGGTTCCGCTGGCCGAAAATTGCCACCGCCGGCCGACCTCGTCCAAAGCCCATAAAACCTACACCAATATCTTTCTCTCTTTACCCTCTCTTCTAATCTGAACCCCAAATCCTCAAAACCACCTCTAAATTTCGTGAAACCAAAACTTTAGATAGCCGCCTCTTACTTCCCTCTTCGATTTCACGGCAAATTCGACCACCCCACCATAAAACTTCACATAAACATGTTGATCTCCAGGAGATCTACACTTTCCCTCTAGTTTTTCCTCCGAAACCCAACCACCACCATCGACCACCCCACTGCCCACCGCCACTGCTTCTCCATCTTCGCTTCTTTCGACCCAAGAACCCTCTTTTCCTTCCAGCAAAATGTTGGAATCCCTTTGTTTCAGCATTTTCAAGAGTGAAATGAGTGTTTCAGGGTCGGGCAACTACTCCTTCACATCTCCGGAATTAAGCATCATCCCTTTAAATAATTTCTGATCTTTTAATAGTAGTAGGTTAATTTTTTATTTTTATTTTTTATTTTAGTTTTGATGTTTGTTAATTACAATTTAGGTTTATTTAATTTGTTATCACTATCTAACTTAGTTATTTATCATATTGTTATTAACCAAGCTAATCTTTAGTGCTGTCGAATCAGTGTTCATCTAGCAAGTTGTTTCGTCGATTTTATCTTTCGTCGACGATTCAATAATGTTTGTTTAACTTCTGCTTCATATAATAGATTGTAGTATTAGTCACTTTTTCTTAACTTGCGCAGGTTGAACCGATTTGATCTAGTTCATTTGAATCCTCATTCTAGTTGCAATCTAAGTATGTTTGCTTTAGCAGTTCAGTTGGTAAATGTTAGTTGCTTGTTTACTTGGTTTAGTTTGAATCAATAGGGTGATATTGATGTTTTTAAAATCTGAAGATTAAATGGGTTTGATCATGAGTTAGAGTACTAGTAGCTTACTTTTTACTAGTAGGGTGGCTGAAATGACTCTTTGCTTCTGTTATAGTAGATTTTCAGGCTGTCTTTTTACCTTTTAAACAACCTTTGGACAGTGTTTAGCACACAAAATCAATTTCTTTTTGGATGGATTTTTTGGTGAACCAAAATCTGTCCAAAAAGCTGTCTTTCTTTGCCTACTTAAGGGCTGCCCCTTTCTCACTGTACAAAAAATCCATCACACTTCCATACATCTTCAGAGTTGCTTTGAACACACAAAAACATAAAACAATTCAGTAGTTGAAAAAACAAATAAGAGTCTTAGAGTTTGATTCTGATTTCCTTCTCTTAAAGAATCACTACTTTTAGTGAGATTTATGCGATGTTTTAACACGAATTCACTGTTGTTTCGTTGTTGTTGCATTGTTGTTTGTTGTTTAAATTCAGTCCTTCCCTTGCTAATATTTTCTTTCTGCTGATCAGGTATTTCCTCAACTGATGTACTACTTTTGGATCAAGAGTGAATGGAAATAAAATGATTCAAGTCCTTTTAGTATATTGTGTTTGTGTATGATCCGTCTTATTTTAAGTACCAAGCATATATAAGAGTTAGTTGAACTTTTTTTAGTTATTGACATGTTTAAATGATGTTTGGGTTGTTTTTTATAATGCTTGAATACTTACTATATTAAGATTCTGTTTATGCCCAAGTAGCAACCCGTAATTTAGTGTTAGTATTCAAAGTTTGCATCCTTATCACTTCTACTTTAGGTTATTGATTAAAATAAGTTGAGAAGACTTCTATATCTTGCTGAAATTTTTATGTTGTTAACTTGTAGATAGATTATCTAAGATAAGTACACTTTAAGCTTAAAGCTCTAGTGCTCAACAAAAGTGAAGTTATTTTTTCAGATTAGTTTTCGTCTGCTTATGGCATGTAGTGAATTGAGTTGGTATGGGTTATTAAACTAAAAGTTTTCAATTAGTTTACTATTGCAATTATTGTTAAATTCAAAGAAAAAAAATAGGATACACTAGTAGGTTATTAGTTGATTTGTAGTTGTGGATAGGCTTTAATATGTATGGGCCAAAGTGAACTCAAATTCACCCAAGCCCATTATGAGGTTAAGCATGCTAGCAGGGCCATTTAATAGTAAGGTAGTTTAACGCCAAAATAAATAGAATTTTCCATTTTAAATCCAACAAACAAAGTTGGTCCAAGTTTCTAATTACAAGATTTTCAAATAGTTTTTCAATTAATCATATTTTCTTTTAATAATTATGTAACTTAATTACCTGTGTAATTTAATCATCTTAATAATTAATTTAAATGCTAGGCAATTAGTAGGCGCTCTTTAACTCACGGAATCACTTGTGTAGCGTGATGCTTAACATTCAATAAATTAATTCAATAATCTCATGACACACCCATTTAGTTTTAGTTAATTTTTAATTTAATAAATCCTTTTTTAAAATTGTGGATTTACTTGCGTGGTGCAATAGTTAACTTTTTTAATAATCTTCAAGAATTAATTTTGTCAAATGCAGTAATTTCTCAAAAGTAATACAAATAGTTGATTGTCATGATTTTGGATTCGCTTGCGAGGCGCAATTATGATAAGTTAATTAACTTCTTTATTCGATCACGCATTCTCTTGCGTAGCGTGGTTATGACAACGTAATTTATCCAAATCCTTTTTTTAGTAATTCTAATAATAATGAAATAAAAGAGGATAGGTAAAACATAAAAATCATATAAATTGCAGTTCGTCCAAAATTAATCCAAGCCAAGTTTTAAGTCAATAAAGCAACTGTGTTAGAACCACGAGACAATAAAATCAATTCCAAGTGGCAACTCTGAACAATAAAATAATTTTTATTTCTAAATTGTCACTTTAATTAGAAAAACTCTTTAACCCATAATACACATATCATTTTGGGGGTAGAAAAAGGGGTGTGATGGATACATTGCTATATGGAAATGACACTATTACACTCGATGATGTTAGTAATACATTAAAATCAAATAAGTTAAAAAAAGAGCTTTACAGAAAGCCAAACTGATGGCGAAGATCTTATAAGTATAGGAATAACACAACAAAAAGACTTTAATAGTAAAAAGTCTAACCCAAGATTAAATTCTAGATTAAAAAAGCAGAACTGCTATGAGTGCGAAGAGCAATTTCACTATGACGAAAATTTTCCTAAATTGAAAGAAAAATGGGAAAGCAAAAAGCAAATAATTCTGCAAATATTATTAATGTTAGCAACAATTCTAACGATAATGACTATATAGAAAAAGTCTATGTTTTGATTTCTAGTCATGGGCGACATTTATGGATTCTTATTTCTGGTGTAACTTTTCACATGTATCCATACAAGAATTAGTTTACAACATAAAAGTAGATGAGTAAGGCTATCTACCTAGGAGAAGATAATCCATTATCGGTAGAGGGGGTTGGTGAAATCTGATTGAGAATGTTCGACACAATTATCAAAAATATTGAGTGTTCGAATGTTCCTCGGATAAAGAGGAATTTGAATTCTGTCTTTTACCTTAGATAGTCAAGAGTTTAATTTTCACTCCGAGAATAAAATATATAAAGGCTCCATGGTATTCATAAAATCTAAGTTGCATTCTGGATTGTATTATCTTTAGGTTAGTTGTCACGACCCAAGTTTTCCCTCTGTGAACAGTCGTGACGGCACCTAGTCCCTATGATTAGGTAAGCCAAACAAATGCCAAAAAGAAACAATTGCCGAAAGAAAATTATTAAAAACCGGGATAACAAAATGAAACAATGTTTAAGATGTCGCCCGACATATAACAGTACAAGAATCTCAACCTAACACTCCCAAAATTCGGAACCTCATGAATCACAAGCTAAGAGTATATAAAAGGCTCTAACTCCAGAAATGTCTATCAACAAGGAAGATACAGAAAGGCTATACTAGTACGAAGAATATAAAGGGACTCCTCAGTCTGCGGACGCAGTAGATATACCTCGAAGTCTCTATAGAAGCGCCTCGCCACAAGGGTGATAAGACTGAGTGGAAGTACCTGGATCTGCACATGCAAAAATATGTGTAAGAAAAGGCATGAGTACACCACAGCGGTACCCAGTAAGTGCCAAGCCTAACCTCGGTTGAGTAGCGACGAGGAAGGTCAGGGCCCTACCGGTCATATACATACATTATATATATATATATAAGGAAAATGAAACAGTATGAAGTAACACAGTATAATGATAAGAATAACAACAATTACAGAGAAAAACATCATAGAAAGAATACAGCTCAACATAGAGATAGCAGTCGGGGATCTACCAGGATATCGTCCTGTAGCCCCCAAATGTAAATATCCACAATTGGAGATCTACCAGGGTACCGTCCTGTAGTTCCCAAATGTAAATGTCCAGTGGATCTCCCGGGTGTCGTCCCGTAGTCCAACTCATAGTGCGCCGGGGATCTGCCGAAATTCCAATCCGTAGTCCTAAAATGTAAATATCCAGTATTGGAGGAATCTATCGGGTGCAGTCCCGTAGTTCCATATAACTGTGCAGGGGGTTCTACCGGAATACCACATCTGTAGTCCCAAATAAATAGAAAAGGGGAATCTACCGGGAATCGCCCGTAGTCTAATATAAACACGCAACAACAACACAAGAATAATCAACTCAATTCAATTTAATATCAAAATAGTAAGATAATTCTAACCTAGCATGTTGCATAGAGTTCAGATAAGGCAGTTTGAGAAAGTAGGCAATTTAGTCATTTAGGCATGCTTTCCTAAGCTAACAGTAAGCTCAAAGTTCAAGTAGTGTAATCGGTGAAGAAAAATACGAAATTATAGATACTTAAATAAAAAAATAAGATTTTTAACAATCAGCACATGTACGCGCTCGTCACCTCACGTACAAGACATTTCAAATATCAGAGTACCAAATCCTAAGGGGAGTTCCCCCACAGAAGGTTAGACAAGTCATTTACCTCGAACTAGCTCAAAATCAATTTAATATCACGCTCTTGCCACGATTACCCAACTCCAAGTGGCCCAAATCTAATCAAACACATTTTATAACATAAATATAACTACAAACAATGAATTTAGCTTAAGGAATTGAAGCTCAGGTAAGGAAATAGAAAAATGCCCGAAAATCCTTTCCGAGCCCACGTTTTGTAATCGAGTAAAAGTCACAAATTATGAACAAACATTCAGTTACAAGACTACCCATACTAGTTTCACTCAATTCCGACTCTGAATCGGCTTTCAAATCCCAAATATTCATTTTATGAAGTTCCATGATTTTTCCCAAATTTTCATCCCAAATCTCTGCTCAAATGATGAACCCAATGTTAAAATCATGCATTTTAGCCAAAATTGAGTTAGAATCACTTACCCCGATGATTTTATTGAAAATCTCTCGAAAAATCGCCAAATCCCAAGCTCTATAGGTTAAAATATGAAATAAAACCCCAAATCTCGCATTTATAGTGCACCTCTCAGATTCCCGTCACCGCTGAATGCGGTAAAACCACCGATGTCGCATTTTTTGTGCCTGCACAGAAAAGCCTTAGTATTTTGGCCATACCTTTCTCTACTGATGTCTAAATTATGATTTTTTTACCTTTCTGAAAACTAGACACGAACAGCTACAATTTTCGGTTTTGAATCATCTCACAATTCTTTGCAGATCAAAAGATAAAGGCTTCCGAAGTTGGACCAACGACCTGCGGATTCTTCATGACCGCGGACTGCGAAAAAACCTCTGCCCCAGCGGTAAGACCTCCGCCTCAGCGGAAAAAATTTCGCCTCAGTAGTAAGACTTCTGTCCCCAGTGAAGATTTAAGCATCAAATCCATTTCCTAAGCTCCGGAAAGTCTGGACTCGCTCAAAACTCATCCGAAACACACCCGAGGTCCTCGGGACCTCAACCAAACATACCAACCAATCCTAAAACATCATACGGATATAATACAACCCTCAAATCATATCAAAAATATTAAGACCATGAATCACCCTCCAATCCAAACCTAAAGAACTTGAAATTTTAAGAGTCCTACAATCGATGCCGAAACCAACCAAACCAAGTCTGATTGACCCCAAACTTTGCACACAAGTCACATTCAACACTATGGAGCTATTTCAACTCTCAGAATCGGATTCCAACCCCGATATCAAAATCTCTCTATCAAACCGGAAACTTCAAAAATTCAACTTTCGGCATTTCAAGCCTAAATAAGCTACGGACCTCCAAAACACAATCCGAACATGCCCTAAGCCCGAAATCACCCAACTGAGCTAACGGAATTGACGGAATTCCATTCTGAGGCCGTCCTCATACTGCTCTGACTACGGTCTGAATTCTAAAGCTTAAGCACTCATTTAGGGACTAAGTGTTCCAAACACTCCAAAACTCAAAACGAATTCTCCCGGCAACTCATAATAGCATAAATAAGCACGAGAGAAGAAGTTATTCGGGGATCGGGGCATTAATTCTAAAAATGACCGGCCGGGTCATTACATTTGTGTAGTTAAAAGGGAGACTGATATAGCTTCTAGAAAGAGTAATTTGAATCATTCTCAGTTGTGGAAATTGCAACTCGATCATATGAGTGACAAGTGATTATCTTTATTGGGTAAGAAAAATTTATTGAAGGGAAAAGGGCCAAAAATATCCCTCTACAATGCAAAAAGGATCAGTTATGCCTTCAGTTATACTTTCAGTCTATTATTTCTCCCGACATTACAAAACTGGTGTAAAAATACCCCTCCGTCGTTAGGTCCCTCCATCATGGACACATGTGGCATGACATTTCGTTGAGGTGGCCGCCAAAACACCCCCTCTCCAACTTCTTCTTCTATCACCACCTTCCTGCTTCATCCAAAATGAATATACCATCTGAATTCAAACATATCGCATCCAACAATAGAAAATAAATCGAACCCAATTGTAATTTGCACAATTTATCTGTGGCATTTGGCAAGTACTAACTATTTCAAGCCTTCAAGCATAAAAATCTGCATAATCTGGTTAAAACTACAGATAGTTAAATCAAATAGAAAAGGTCCACATTTGTTCTTTATGTAATTGAAAAAAGAACTTTTATTGAAAAAGTCTATCAGAAAAATGCCCCTGTTTGTTTTTTAATCTTTCGGTGGGTTCTCCATGGTTGATGACGATGGCAACTGTAACACTCTAAAGCAAAAGAAAGAAATTTTGCAAAAAATTCTTCACTAGAGAATATTTTAATGATTGTTACCCAAACCTACTGAAATAACCCGTTAAAAGTTTGCCTACTCTATTATTGTGGTTTCAGAAAGTTAGAGATCAAAGAAAATGATACCAAAAAATTATTAGGATTTTATTGAAGAGATGTTTTTAAAGTAACACCTTACAACTTCCCATATGACTCTGGCTTCCTCAGTTTCTTACTTTGCTGTTAGCCTACTCTAAAATGTGTGCATATATAATTTCCTCTCATGGAAATGAAATCTCAATTTGTTAAGAGCAAAATTTCTCCTTATTAATTTCCATAAGTAAGCTAAAATAGTAAAGGAAGTTGGTGGCAGTGGAGTCAAAGAAGTTAGCGATGGGGTAAACAAGAGTTGGAGCAGTGAGAGGCCACCTCAGCAAAATGTCAGGCCGCATTAGATAGTCCATGATGGAGGACCCTAACAGTGGAGGGGTATTTCTGCACCAATTTTGTAACATCGGGGGCAATAATAAATCAAAAGTATAACGGAGGACATAACTGATCCTTTTTGCATAGTAGAGGACTATTTTTTGCCCTTTTTCCTTTATTGAATGGGTACAAAAATCAATCTATGAATTTTTGTGAGCATGTACCTTACCTTTGGTAAACAAACAAGGGTAAAATTCAGCAAGAAGGTAGGGAACAAGATCGAAGACAAGTTAGATTATATACATTACGACTTGCAGGGTCCAAATAGAGATCTCTCCAAGAGTAGCACCAGATATTTCATGACTTTGATTGATTATTACTCAAGAATGATTTAGGTGTATTTTTTGAAAATAAAAGATGAGGCATTTTCGATATTTATTAAATAAAAGACAATGTTTGGGAGGCAGACAGAACGAAAAGTGTCAAGACCCAAAACCAACCGTCGTGATGGCGCCTATTGCAGAACTAGGCTAGCCTCAACTCAAAAACCCAATAAAGTAAATATAACTTTAAACTAATGACGGAAGCAGTTAACATTGAAGAAACTCTTTTGAAAACATAATAAATCTCAAAGTGTGATACAACCCAGCCCAAAACTGGGGTGTCACTGAGTACATGAGCGTCTACTTGGAATACAATCCACTACAATGTCTAAAGAAAACAACAGAAATATACATCAAATGATAAAGAAGTAGAGTCAAGGCCTGTGAAAACAGTGCAACTACCTTGGTAGTCATCAAACTCTGGGATCCTTAATCAGCAACCACCACCATGAACAGAGTCTCCTGGATCTGTCACACCTCCTTTTTTACACGCCACCCCGGAAGATAGTGTATAAGGGAGTTTTTCCACCTTTAAGTGACACTATTCGAAATGGGATTATTTATTTATCAGAGTCGCCACTTGGGATAGTTTATTCGGTGTCTCAAGTCACCGGTTTATTTTGAATCCCAAATCGAGGAAAATTTTGACTTTCCAAGTGAAGTCTGCGAACCAGAAATTCTGACTAAGGAATTATGTTGATCGGGGGGAAGGTGTTAGGCACCCCCGAATCCCGTGGTTCTAGCACGGTCGCTTAAACTATTATAACTGGTCTATTATCTGATTTTAATACATGTTTCAAACTATGGTGCAATTTTAAATTATTTCTGCTTTTAATTAATTTTAAAGAAAATTGAACGTCGTCTAAAACATATTTTTGGATCGCGTCACATGAAATGCACCCGCAGTTCGAGATATATTTTATTCAATATTTTAGGATTTGGATTTGGATCACATGAAATTCACACCCGATTTTAAGAAGGTAATATTATTAAACGACGCGCTTAAAGCAACAAACGCGTTGATAACTTTGGGGAAGCCATGAAAATTCGCTAAATGGAAAGCCCCGAGTTCAAAGGATTTTTAAAAAATAATTAAAAGAGGGACGCGCATTTGTGATTTTATTTGGTGCGGTGCCCTCAAATTTATTTAAAAGGATATTTACCCTAACACGTAGAGGGCCATAGGCTATTTGTTATCTAATTATGGCTCAAATCTAGTTATTTAAGGGAGTCTAATTAATTAACTAAATCTAAATGAATATCTGATCCTTAAAGGCAACAGTGAAAAGAGGAAGAAAAAAAAGAGTCCAATTAAAAGAACAGGCCTACATTACACTAGGAAAAGGTTGTCCAGCTTGTGGGCTTAGCATTGAGCCCAACTACGAAACATTAGCAGATTTAAGTGCTGGACTTAACATCGAGTCCCTACAGGCCCAAAACTTAGCAAAATTAATCGATTCAATGGGATGATAATATTTGGCCTCGTTTATTATGTAATTGGGCCAATGTTAGGCCCAGTCCTTATGGTCCAAATAGTCCAGGCAATAATGCAAACAAAATCAGTACTAATACATAAACATGAGATTAAAGACTTGGGTTTCTAATTTAAGACCTTTGACATAGATTAACATTGATTCAACTCATAGGCCAGCTCTTTTAAACTTCACTTTTCAATATGCAAATAATGGACGAACAACAGTGATATACATGTTTAAACTAAGAAAATGCATGAACGATTGGATTTTTAATTTTTGCAGATCTCAAAACTCTAATCAAATGACCTCAAGACTAAGCTATGGGAACTAAGTACTGAAACATGAAACCATTTCAAACATCTATTAACCAACAGAATTAAAACCAATACAAGCACACACAATAATCCTGCAATCACTTTCAGGTTCACACAATATTCTAAACGTAAAATTCAAACTAACATTTGAAACATGATAGTAAATCTTGAAGATACTTGAAGATTTACACACAATGGACAGTGATAAAACCTGATAAATTCCAAACTCATTTCTACATTTAAGCTGACATGAATTGCAAAACTAATCTACACTACTAGAGCTAAAATGAACGAATAAGACATAATATAGTTCAACAGTCCATGATTAACTACAACGTGAGAATATCTTACTTGAATAGAAATCAACTAAGACTATACTCTGAATAGGTAAAGGGGTATGCGCATCAGGCAAGAGAAAAGAAAAAGCTAAGGCATAAGAGTGCTTTCATTTCATCTCCAAATTAGACCTTACATCATGAAGGGTTCAAGCTTGTACCTGGAGTAATGAAAATAAATGAATGAGATTCAGCAAACTAATAAGCAGCAGCAAATAGCAATAATGCTAGCCCAGGAACAACCAGAAAAATGATTCGAAACCCTTTAAAACCAATCTCAATTGAGCAGCAACTACAACAACCTTCAAAACCAAGCTCTTTTGAAACAAAAACCCAAGCTCAATCCATTCTTCAACTCTTAATGTATCAGAAATTGTTTTTTTTTTGAAAACTGGAAACTTAAGAGAATCAAAGAAGAAATTCAATGTAACAGTAAAAAATTCAGCACTTGGCGTGTTTTTCTCTAATTGTTTCTCTCTAAATTTCTGTATTTTCATCTCTTAATTTGTAGGCTCTTCCTCCTCTTGCAAGGCAAGAATAGCATGCCTTTATAGGCAAGCAATTAGGGTATCCCCGCTGATTCTTTTGTTTAACCCCTTAGGTCCTTTTTATTTTCTTCTTTTTGCTTAGAAGTCCCTAAAATCCTGACTTGTTTCCCAAGTTAATACTATCAAAACCAAAAATTGAAATTCAAACCCCACACTAGAAGCTTCTAAATTTGTTATGAAAAGATTCCCTAACCTAGAGTTCCTAAACTACCCCTGACTACCCCCGTATTTACCCTAGAAACATCCGGGTCAACTGGTCAAGTTAAAATGGGTTACCAACCCCAAATGGGCTCCACATCTCAATAGACACGGCCTAATGACATAAATGAACCCTACCCCTGGGAGTGGTATTTGAAATGACTTCAAAGCCCAAACATCAACAAAATGAGACTGATCCAAATAGCAAACAACAGAGGAAAATATTTAATAGTTTCGAGTATCAAACCTACACTAATTGAACTATCATTAGACCAAAGTAAACAAGAAATTAACCCAGTTATCAAACTAAACAACTAAAAGAGGGATCATAATTTTAATTAAGTTAATGACTAAACTTATCAAACCAAGAAAATTAGCGATCAATCTCTAACAGTGAGAGGAACGAAAAGAAATCCATTTAAAACTTAATCAGACTGGTTGAACTTCCAAAAATTAATAGAAAAGAAAACAAAAATAAAAAAATAGAAGGGGGGAGGAACTAAGGATAAGTTAATAAAAGAAAGGATGAAGAATGAATGCAAAGGACTTACCAAAATAGAATCTGAGAGTTCAACAAGAGACAGACGACTCAACAAACTAGTGTCGACCATTTGTTCTCTGTCAAAAACAAATGAGAGACATCAATTTGTTGACTCGAAACTTCAAAACTTGCAAAGAAAATAAATCTCCAGACCATGCACGCCACTGGACTCCATGAAAATCGATTTTGGACTTTAGGGCTTCAAACTTAGATGCGATATTCGAAGAGTTCTGGGTATGTTTGAGGGAAAAGGATTACGGGTTTGGAAAGAGGTGAGTAAGTAAGTCACAAGGTGTTATTTTGGCGGTGGTTGGTGGTGGCGCCGCCACCGGAGGGCGATAGAGAATCATGGCGTCGGCTAGGATTTGAGTTTTCGATTTGAAATTCGAATAATTGGGGTTCGATTTGATGGATGGTGAATGGGGATTTGGAAAAAGGGGGTGAGGAGATGCTCTGTGTAAATATGGGGTGGTATAGGGACTCACCGCCGCCGTGGGCGATTTTCGACGGCGGCAGACGACGGAGATAGTAAGGCTGTCTCTAGGGTTGAACGAGGTGTGAGAGGAGAATGGATGGGGGGGAGGCAATGTTTGGACATTTAAATGTAAAATGACCCAAGATTCAGGACCGTCCGATCAAGAAACCTCAACGGTCCTGATCTAAAGTCAATGAAACAGGGTCGTTTGAGGACAAGGGGATCCTGGACCGGGTTTTTGAGGCGGGTTTGGGCTGGGTCGAGTGTTTTGGACGGGTTCAGGGGGATTTTAGTTATTGGGCTTGGGGCTTGTTTGGTCCAGGACTGACCCAATTTTAAAATTTCTTTCTTTTATTTTCTTTTTATTTCTTCTTTTCTTTTTCTTTTCAAATTAAAACAAAACTAAATTGACCTACCAAATCATATTAAACTCTAATTAATAATCAACACCATTAATTAAATACCAATTTAAAGGAAAACTAAATAAAATTCAAAGCTAAAATTAAACAAAGCAAATAAATCATTTTTTTATGCTTTTTGTATTTTTGTAAAACCCTAATTACTAATTAATCTAAAATATATAAAAAATTAAATCCTAAATACAAATACAATGCGTATTTTTGTATTTTTATAAATTATGTTAAATTAAAAATGCACACAGAAAAATGCAAATAAATACGAAAATTATGCAATTAATTCCTAAAAATCAAATAATTAAAAGAAAATTCCTAAATCTAAGAATTCTGTAATTATCACGTGCTCACAGCAGCCCCTCTTTTCTCGGAGACACGAAAGGTTTTCGGGCAAAGATAAATGAGCAATTATAAGGGATTTTCGCTCGCTTGACACTCCATGAGAAGCATTTTTTGAAAAAGGTCTGACCGAACCTTGCTTTAAAGGTTGCCTACATATCCTTGACTGTAAAGGAATTAGGTCAGTGTAGTTTTGAAAGTTTTGGTTGCTGGGACTACCGGGAGCTGTGATTTCACTGCTGATGCTGCTGCTACTGCTTGCTGACCTCCTTATTACACCAAAAGAAAAATCAAATCTAAGCTAACTATGCCTATCAACTACGAGTTACAAGATTCCTATCTATAAATCTCTTGAAGCTTGATCTTGGGTCTTAGCTGATTTTGCTGTGGACCCCGATCGGAATCTTGATGCTCGCAAGTTGTAGGTGCTAGTTCTTTCTTCAGCAATGGATCAAAGCGGTACATGCGAAGCTTGTGACTTCGATTAAATTTTGAGCAGTCCGCGTCCTTCTCCATTTCAAACACTCTGAGTTCACTTCTTTTCCTTTATTCTGGATTAAGAGTCATTCTTTCAGTTATCTTGAATCCTGTGCCTTGAGGTAAAACCTGTTCGAAAACCAAAACAAATAAACGAACGAAATTTTTCTGCCCCAATTTTCACTCGGGAAATTTTGTGAGTTATTTGCAACACAAATCTAAACTACTTTTTCATTGAAAGCAATAAAAATCAGGATTGTGTATCCTTGGGAATGAAGCCTTGAATTGGGAGGAATACCAGGTTATGCTAGAAAATGGCCAGGTTCCGAAAAAGAAAAAAGGTCCTCGGGTTATGCCGAGGAGGTCCACGAGTTATGCCGGGATTGAAAGAAAAAAGGCTCATTGGGTTATGCCAAGGAGGTCCACGGATTATGCTAGGATTAAAAAAAGAAAAAGGCACCTCGGGTTATGCTAGGGAGGTCCACGGGTTATGCCGGGATTGAAAGAAAAAGAAAGGCTCCTTGGGTTATGCCAGGGAGGTCCACGGGTTATGTCGGGATAAAAAAAAGGCTCCTTGGGTTATGCAAGGGAGATCTGCGGGTTATGCCGGGATAAGAAAGAAAAAGGCTTCTTGGTTTATGCCAGGGAGATCCGCGGGTTATGCCGGGATTGAAAGAAAAAAGCTCCTTGGGTTATGTCAGGGGGGTCCACAGGTTATACCGGTATTGAAAGAGAAAGGCTCCTTGGGTTATGCCAGGGAGGTCCATGGGTTATGCGGGGATAAGAAAGACAAAGGCTCCTTGGGTTATGCCAGGGAGATCCGTGGGTTATGCTGGGATAAGAAAGAAAAAAGGCTCTTTGGGTTATGCCAGGGAGATCCCCGGGTTATGCCGGGATAAGAAAGAAAAAAGGCTCCTTGGTTTATGCCAGGGAGATCCGCGAGTTATGACGGGATAAGAAAGAAAAAGGGCTCCTTAAGTTATGCCAGGGAGATCCGCGGGTTATGCTAGGATAAGAAAGAACAAGGGCTCCTTGGGTTATGCCAGGGAGATCTGCGGGTTATGCCGGGATAAGAAAGAAAAAAGGCTCCTTGGGTTATGCCATGCCAGGGAGATCCGCGGATTATGCCCGAACAAGAAAGAAAAAGTCTCGTTGGGTTATGCCGGGGAGATCCGCGGGTTATGCTGGGATAAGAAAGAAAAAAAGGGCTCCTTGGGTTATGCCAGGGAGATCCGCTGGTTATGAAGGGATAGAAAGAAAAAAGTCTCCTTGGGTTATGCCAGGGAGATCTGCGGGTTATGTCAGGATAAGAAAGAAAAAGGCTCCTTGGAATTAGGGAGGTCCACGGGTTATGCCGGGAGAAAAGAAAAAAGGCTCCTTGGGTTATGCCAGGGAGGTCCACGGGTTATGCCAGGATATCTAGGGAATGGGGCCCTATGATACCATGATTTTGGATTTTTTTTTTAGTAGAAAATGTAAGAAAGAATTTGGGGGAAACTTCCCTTTTTGGTAGGTTCGCTGCTGCAAAGCTGTTTCAGCGCTTGCGCATTTCTTTTCATTTTTGGTTGCACCTGCTTTTTGTACGGTTGCTTGGATTGCACCTGTTTCAAATTTTCAACAAAGAACCATTGTTAATTTGAAATGGTGGTTGGTTTTGTGGCCTTGATCGTCTCAATTGCTTGATCCCGGCCCAGTTCCTGTTGAGAACCTCTGATGCTTTCTGGTTTTGAAGATTAATTTGTCTCTCAAATCGAAGGGTTCAACTTTTAAGTTTTTCATGACAACTCGCCCGCGTGGAGCTTTGACCCTTTCACTTTATTCTGCCTTTAAGACCTTTGTCCTTGACTTTGTTTTCCTTTTTCAATAACTTCAATTTCAGAGCATCCGCCATTATGGCCAGTGGTGATTGACCTGACTCACCCGCTGAGGTTGGGTACTTTTCTTTAGTTTTTGCTGGGCAGAGCCTGTAAAACCAGTCTTGCCACCTTTTCTTTGTGTTTGTTTCGGGAGCAGAGTTAGACTGAAAGGGATTCAAGGAAAAAGTAAACAAAAGACAAGAAAATGAATTTAAAGAGAAGCGTCCCTTTCGGGGAGAAAAGAAGGACTTATTTGGGGTGCATGCAGGCTTAAAATAGACATGACATGCTTCTTGGACTGGATGCCCGACCCGCAAAAACTTTCCCAACTTCTCATAAACTCATTGACCCGTGTTTCAAAAGGCCCCTTGCCATGACTCTTTTAGTGGTGGGAGATGTCTTCTTTTCGACCGACTGCGCCCTTTGCGGGTTTTCGCCAATCGATCTCTCTCATTTCTCTTCTCACCGTCGCCCAATAGTGCTCTTTACAAGTTTTCACTAAACGGACTCTCTCATTTTTAGTTTTTCTGCTCATCGTCGCCTTATGGTGCCCGTAGGTTTTCATAGATAAGACTCTCTCATTTTATTTTTCTCAATTTGATTGCATCAGATTCCAACAATGTTGTTTTCTGATTCCAACACCTTTGCCAATTGATCAGAAGGACTTGGACAAGGTTTGGGTAAAAAGAATCTGGATGGAATTACTTTGGAATTGTTCTAGTGGGCTCATTGCCGAGCCATTATATCATCTGCCCCAGTTTCACTTTTTTGGGAGGGGGGATTGGGATTTTTATGGTGTGACTGAACCCCAGAGAGAGGCTGCCTACGCATCCTTTCGAAATCAAGTCAGACGTAGTTCAGGGAGTTTTGGTTTTGTTGTTTTTGTTGTTGTTTTTTTTTTGTTGTTTTGTTTTCTTTTTCTTTCTTCTTTTTTTTCATCATTTTTTCATTTTTTCCATTTTTCATCTTTTTTTTTCAATATTACTTTCGAGTTCCAAAGAGGGTAATCAAGGAAGAGTAACCGACTCAAAGGATTTACGAAAGATTGATAGTGTTTGGATAGCAAGAATGAAAGCCTTCGTCATCCCAATTGAATAAAGACATTGCTGCAAAAAGCGTAGACATAGTACCTTTTTATTGCATCTGCATTCACAGTTGCTTCGGGATCATTTCTTTCGATGTAGCCCAGATATAATGCTCCTCTCGGCAATATCGTTCTGATGATGTATGGGCCCTTTCAATTAGGAGCAAATTTTCCTTTTGCTTCCTGGTGATGAGGAAGAATGCGCCTTAACACAAGTTGTCCCACTTCAAAATTTCTGGGCCGCACTTTCTTGTTATAAGCACGGGCCATTCTTTGTTGGTACAACTGCTCGTGGCAGACCGCAGCCATCCGCTTTTCATCAATTAAGGTCAGCTGTTCCACACGTGTCTTAACCCACTCACTGTCTTCGATTTCAGTTTCAACAATGATTCGAAGGGAAGGGATTTCCACCTCCGCAGGTATTACGGCCTTAGTTCCATAGACCAAAAGGTATGGGGTTGCTCCTACCGATGTATGCGCCGTAGTGCGATATCCCAGTAATGCGAAAGGCAACTTTTCATGCCATTGCCTGGAGCGCTGAATCATCTTTCTCAAAATCTTCTTGATGTTCTTGTTTGCTTCTTCAACAGCACCAATGGGTTTGGGCCGGTAGGGAGTAGAGTTTCTATGCGTTATTTTGTATTGTTCGCATATCTCTCCCATCAAATGACTATTCAAGTTTGCAGCATTATCTATGATGATAGTTGCAGGAATACTAAAACGGCGTATAAGATTGGAGTGCACAAAATCTAACACAGCTTTCTTGGTGATCGATTTGAGAGTGATGGCTTCAACCCACTTTGTAAAGTAGTAGATGGAAACCAGTATGAATGTGTGACCATTTGAGGCTTTCGGCTCGATCGGCCCTACGACGTCCATGCCCCAAGTAACAAATGGCCAAGGCGCTGACATGGGATGTAGTTCTGTTATAGGTGCATGAATCAAATCACCGTGCACCTGACACCGATGGCACTTCCGGAAAAAGCTGAAGCAATCCTTTTCCATGGTTATCCAGTAATAGCCTGCTCGAAGGATTTTCTTTGCTAAAACATACCCGTTCATGTGGGGTCCTCGCACTCCTACGTGTACTTCATTCATGATCCTTCCGGCCTCTTCGGAATCAACACATCTTAACAAGTTGAGATCCGGGGTCCTTTTGTACAAGACCTCACCACTTAAGAAGAAATCACTTGCATGTCATCTAATGGTTCTCTTTTGGTCTCCAATGGCTTGCTCGAGGTATTCTTGCATTTTTAGAAACCTTTTAATATCATGGTATCATGGCTGGGTGTTTGGTTCTGCCTCAACCATATTACAGTACCCATGCCTTTCCCTGATTTGGATTTCCAAGGGATCAATGTAGGCATTGCCTGGGTAGGGCAACATCGAGGCCAGAGTGGCGAGTGCATCAGCTAGTTCATTGTGACAACGAGGGATGTACCTGAACTCTATTGACTTTAACCGCTAGCTAAGATCTTTCATATGTTGCCGATAGGGAATAAGCTTAACATCTCGGGTTTCCCACTCTCCTTGGGCTTGCCGAATAATCAGATTTGAGTCTCCCATAATCAACTCCTCTTCAACATCTTGGTCGATCGCCATGTTCATACCCATAATGCAGGCTTCATACTCAGCCGTGTTGTTTGTGCAGAAAAATTAAAGCCTGGCTGTGGCAGGACAGTGCCAGTGGGTGAGATCAAGACTGCCCAGTTTCTAAACCTTTTGCATTTACCGCTCCGTCAAAAAACATTTTCCAAGCAGTAGTATCTTCGGATATCACCTCGACCGAGTTTACTTCTTCATCCGAGAAGTAGGTGTTCAACGGTTGGGATTCATCATCAATCGGATTTTCAGCCAAATGATCTGCCAACGCCTGGGCTTTCATTGTCGTGCGAGTGACATAGACTATTTCAAATTTCGTGAGCAGAATCTGCCATTTTGCTAATCTTCCTGTGGGCATCGGTTTCTGGAATATGTATTTCAAAGGATCCAACCTGGTTATGAGGTAGGTGGTGTAGGCTTGCAGATAATGTCTCAGCTTCTGAGCGACCCAAGTTCAGGCGCGACAGATTCTCTCCAACAGAGTATACTTAGCTTCATAGCTGGTAAACTTCTTGCTCAAGTAGTAGATCGGCTGTTCTTTCTTCCCGGTTACATCATGTTGTCCGAGGACACAGCTGTCATACCTCCTTTTTTTTTACTACACCCCGTAGAGTATAATAAAGGAAGTTATTTCCAACTTGAAGTGACAATCGAAACAGGATTCATTTTATTAAGAATCAGAGTCGCCACTTGGGATTATTTATGGTGTCCCAAGCCACCGGTTTAAAATCCCGAATCGAGGAAAAGAATGACTCTGTTTAACAGTCCGCGAACTAGAAATCCGAGTAAGGAATTCTGTTAACCCGGGAGAAGGTGTTAGGCATTCCCGGGTTCCGTGGTTCTAGCACGGTCGCTCAACTGTTATATTAGGCATGCCTCACATTACTAAATATTACATTAAACATGCAAATATTACCACGGAAAAAAATGATAAACATACTGCTACTCAAAAATGAAAAATAATCCTCTAGTTAACAGAAATTCCTAAAAATTAATAGTGAACAACAATAAACTATCGTTCCTTAAGGAAAGAGAACATATTATCAAATTAACCGTACATTAACAAATGACGAAGTGTACACCTTCATAATACACTCATTCCATCAGAACCAAACATGAAACGTCAAAGTAAATTAATACTAATGCTACTGCTCTTTCTTCTAATCTGCATCACACCAAATGAGGCATGCTCAATTTCCTAATGATATTAACAAAGGAAAGGAAGTAGAATTTTTGAATGGAAACAAACATGTATTGTTACCATATGTGCAATGGAATTCTGTTCATAGCTCCTGGCATTTGACTGGTTTTCATTTTATTTTTATCAACAATAACAACATATAAAGAACTAGTTCAGACCAAAGAAATCAGATTCAGAGAATCAGACAACTAAATATTAACTTAAAACGCACCATAACAATTATATCACCATATAAACATATGTAAAATTAGTTCACTTATTACCCATTATACACATGAAAGTGAGAAATGAACCTCAAGCCATGAATCCGAGCTTAGTTGATTTTCAGCTCCAGAATCAGATAGGGATGTGACCAAGACCAACGGAACTTCGACTTCGAAACTTGCCGGAAATCGATGAACCTCGAACGGATTTCGACTCTTCAGCGATACCTGAAGCGGATGACTGTTGTTATCAGAATTTCTCACTCTGTTTCTGCCCGTTTTTTTGAGTGTGTATGCGTGGTTGTTGGTTCTCTTATGTTCCAGTTCTAAAGCAAATGGACAGCTAGTGTAGGCTAGAGATGAGAGGGAGATGAGCGACGGCTATAAAGGTGCAAGCTGAAAGTGACGGCTCTATGTGTGTTAGCATTTTTTCAGGTGCTCAAGGATGAAGAAGTCGGGTGTTGTGCGGCTGAAGCTTCCTTAGTCTCCTATGTTTTTCGTTGGTTTTTTATCCATGAAGAAGATAATCAAATTGAGATAGGGAAGGGGTCATCCTTTAGTCTCTGCGGCTCTCCCTCTCTATTAGAGTCTCTAGGTTTAATTTAGGTCCTAGGTCTTATTATATTAGAAGAATAGGGTTTAGGTGTTGGGTCGGGTCGGGTCGACCTGGTTTGGGATGGGTAAGGAGAAAATTTTGGGCTTTTAAAGTGGATTTGCCCAATTCAATTTAAAACCAGTTTTTTTTCAGTTTTCTCTTCTTTCCAAATTAATTTAAAACCTAAATTAAATTCCTAAATCAATTAAAATTGTAAAATTAAGCTAATTATCTAACTATAATATTTATAAAAATTAATTGATCCTAAATCAAAGAGAAAAATTAAATAATCCAAAATTTAAAAGCTAAGAATGTAAAAGTGAGCCATTTTTTTTGTGATTTTCATTTTAGTAAAGCAAGTAATTAACTAATCAATACTAAAATATAAAGACAAAATCTAAATTCAATGCATGATATTTTTGGTATTTTTTTATTTTTAATGGAAATTAAATATGCACAAAAATGCAAATAATTAATAAAATTCTACAAAAATCCTATAAATTTGCAAAAATTGGGAAAATTTATTTTTTGATATTTTATGGGAGTAATTCATATAGGGCAAAAATCACGTGCTCACAGCTACCCCTCTTTGCTCGGAAACACGAAGAGTTTTCGTGCAAAGATAAAGTGAGCGGATACGAGCGATTTTTGCCCGTTTGAATACACTGTGGGAAGCATTTTTGAAAGATTTGATCGAACCTTGCTTCCGAGGTTGCCTACATACCCTTGGTTATAAAGGAATCAGGTTAGTGTAGTTTAGAAATAAGTGAGATGGTGGAGTACGCCAAGGTAAAAAGCCGGTCGAGGTACCGTTCCGCCGAGGTTCCGGTCCGCGGTCCTGTTATTACATCAAAGATCAAACATGAAAAAAAGACTAACTAAGCCTGTCAACTATGAGTTACAAGATTCCTATCTATAAGTCTTCTGAAGCTTAATCTTGAGTCTTGTGTGGTTCTTCATGCAGACTTTAAATTTGAACCTTGATGCTTGCTAGTTGCAGGTGCTAGTTCATCATTCTTCAGCTTTTTGGATCAAGACCAGGTATGCAGTGCTTGTGACCTCGGCCATGTCTTGAGCAAACCACATCTTTCATCAACTTCTGCATTTGGATTAACCTCTTGCCTTTCTCTTTTTCTTTTTCTTTATTGTGACTAACTTCTGTTGATTATCTCGGACTTGTTGACTCGTATTCTTGCCGCGAGCTTCTTTTGTTGCTGCCTTGAATTGTAATCTGAGATGTTTTCCCTTTCTCCAGGTGGCTGCCTGACTGCTAACTACACTTTGAGATGTTTTCCTTTCTCCGAGTGATGCTTGACCTCTGAACTTGAATGTATTCCTCTATTCTCCAGGCGGTCTCCTGACTGCTGACTTGAAATGTATTCTTCTGTTCTTCAGGCGGGCTCCTGAATGCTAAACTTGAAATGTATTCCTCTGTTCTCCAGGCGGGCTCCTGACTGCTGACTTGAAGTATATTCCTCTGTTCTCCAGGCAGGCTCCTGACTTCAACAAAATAGACAAAAATAAAGAAAATTTCCTGCCCCAATTTGGTAGTTGGGCACATATTACCAGATATTAATAAGAATTTGAAAACTAAAATTTGAATTGTAATACCTCTGTTCTCTAGCCATGCTCCTGACTGCTAAAACTTGAAATGTATGCCTCTGTTCTCCAGGCGGGCTCCTGACTGCTGAACTCCTTTGAACCTTGCTGCTTTCCCTTTGGTTCTCCAGGTGGGCGCCTGATTTCCAACATTTGAATTGTATTCCTTTCCTCTAACACTTGAATTATTTTCCCTTTGTTTTCCATATGGGTACCTGCAATCAAAACAAAACAAACGAAACTTTCTGCCCCAGTTTGCACTAGGAGGATTTGTGAGTTGTTAGAAAAATTGTAAACCACTTATACTATTGATGAAATGTTGAGAGTAAACTAAATACTAGACTAGGATATGCGTCTCCTACGAGTAAAACCAAGAAACTTTGACTAGCAAATGTGTCTGCTAAAATAAAACCTGAATGAACAAAATTAGAAAGTGCGTCTCCTAGTGGTGAATTTAAATGACCAAGACTAGGAAGTGCATCTCCTATGGGTGAAAACTTTAGTGACTAAAATTAGGGAGTGTGTCTCCTATGAACTCTCAATTTAGGAAGTGCGTCTTCTACAAGTTTAACTTCAATGAACCCTACTAGGAAGTGCGTCTCCTATGAATGAACTATCAATTTAGGAAGTGCGTCTCCTACAGGTGTATCCTGAAAGACCCAGACTAAGAAGTGTGTCTCCTAGGGGTGAAACTTCAATGACTCAAACTAGGAAGTGTGTCTCCTATGAATGAACTATCAATTTACGAAGTGCGTCTCCTATAGGTGTAAATCAACTTAGGAAGTGCGTCTCCTACGGGTGAAACTTCAATGACTCAAACTAGGAAGTGCGTCTCCTATTAATGAACTATCAATTTAGGAAGTGCGTCTCCTACATGTGTAATTTCAATGACTCAAGCTAGGAAGTGCGTCTCCTTGGGGTGAAACTTCAATGACTCAAACTAGGAAGTGTGTCTCCTATGAATGAACTCTCAATTTAGGAAGTGTGTCTCCTACAAGTGTAACTTCAATGACTCAAACTAGGAAGTGTGTCTCCTATGAATGAACTCTCAATTTAGGAAGTGCGTCTCCTATGAATGAACTATCAATTTAGGAAGTGCGTCTCCTACAGGTGTAACTTCAATGACTCAAACTAGGAAGTGCGTCTCCTATGAATGAACTATCAATTTAGGAAGTGCATCTTTTATGAATGAACTATCAATTGAGGAAGTGCGTCTCCTACAGGTGTATCTTGAAAGACCCAGATTAGGAAGTGTGTCTCCTACAGGTAAAACTTCGATGAACCAGACTAGGAAATGTGTCTCCTATGGTTAAACTTAAATGACCTAAACTAGGAAGTGCGTCTCCTATGAATGAACTATCAATTTAGGAAGTGCGTATCCTATGGGTGAAAACCAACTTAGGAAGTGCGTCTCCTATGGGTAAAATCTCAATTACTCAAACTAGGAAGTGAGTCTCCTATGAATAAACTATCAATTTTGGAAATGCGTCTCCTGTAGGTGTAACGTCAATGGATCAAGATAGGAAGTGCGTCTCCTATGGGTAAAATCTCAATGAATCAAACTAGGAAGTGCATTTCCTATGGGTAGAATCTCAATTTAGGAAATGCGTCTCCTACCACAAAATATGACTTGAAAAACGCAAACTAGGAAGTGCATCTCCTATGGGTAGAATGTCAATTTAGGAAAGGCGTCTCCTACCACAAAATATGACTTGAAAAACTTAGACTCCTAGGGGTAAAACCTCAATTTAGGAAGTGCGACTCCTATAATAAAATATAACTTGAAAACCCAAACTAGGCAGTGTTTCTCCTAGGGGTGATGTGTGATCTTCTAAATAGCCTTTGCGTAAGCAAAATTGGTGCATTACACATGAAAATTTCCAGCTTCCAAGCATTGATATGAACATAGCTTTCATCCATGTTTCAGACAAAGAAAACTTGTGAGTCTAAACATGGTGGTTGGTTTGTGGCCTTGACTTTGAGGGCGATTGCTCCTCCACGTTTCATAATAACTTTGATTTCACTCTGAAAGACATTGCTTGCTTATTGACTAACCAATTTCTCTGTCACCCTTATCACAAAAAATTCCTATTCTCCGTCCTGACCCAATACCCTTTATCTGTTGCATTGCTCATGAACTGACATTTACCAAACCTTTTGTTTCACATGAATCCCAAAGAGTGTCAATTGCCACCCACTCTGTGCGTATGCTGTTCTTTCTTAACTTAAACCACTGGCCTTGGCCTTGAGGTTTATTGCTCCTTCACTTTCCATAATAACTTTGATTTCTACTTGGAATACCTCGCTTGTCACTAGTTAACCACTTTCTTTGTCACTCCTATCATAGAGAACACCTTTGATATGTTCACCCTAGACCTCCATCTGTTGCATTGTTCATGAATTGATATATACCAATCCTTTGTACTTCACATGACTCTGAAGCATGCTGATTGTTACCATCTCAGTGCGCTTGTTGTTCTTTCCGGAACTATGACGCTTTGATGTGCTAACCAGATCCCGTTTTGTGCAATTGGAAAGCTGGTGGCAAATTTTGAAGTCATTTATCACTTGTTCTGACTAAACAGACTCAAAAAGAAGAAGTAAACAAGACAAAAGGAACAATGTAAAGGACAATGGAAAGAGATGATTCCTAACAAGAAAACTACAAAGTAGAAACCTATCCGATATGGATACCAACTCTAATGACCATGACTTGCACCTGCGGCCTATTCTGTTAAGCAAATCCGATGTTCAGCTCTTGTCGTACCTTTTTGCCGTGAAACTGGGCTTCAATGCTCCGCTTATCCAATATGATTCACAATCCTTATTCGACTTGTAGTGCCCGAAGGGTTTCCACCATTAAGCCTCTCTCATTTTGTTCTTTCTCTCAACTTACAGTCGCCTCAAGGTGCCCTTGAAGGTTTTCACCAATAAGACTCACTCATTTTTTATTTCTCTCAGCTTTCATCACCTTACGATGCCCGTGAGGGTTTTCACCGACAAGACTCTCTCATTTTTATTATTTTTCTGCTTGAACCGGAGTGTTGCCCCTGACATGAATCAGCTCTACTTACTCGACTTGGCATCTCTAGAAGACTGATCAGAAGGTCTTTCTTTGGACCGTAGAGTGGGATTTTGGATAGGGTTAGAAAGAAAGGGCATATAAAGACTTAAAACAATTCGAATGGGTTCAAAATTACAACTTTCAGAATCAAATTTCCTACAACAACCACAACTTCTGCCCCAGTTTCTTGCTTGGGGACTTTTGGATTTTTATCTTGATGGGACCGAACCGTGCGGCTGCCTACGTATCCTTAAAAGGAATCCGGTCGAACGTAGTTCATGTGAACTACTTTTGTTGTTGTTATTTTTCTTTTTCTTTTCTTTTTACTTTTTCTTTTCTTTTCCTTTCTTTTTCCCTTTTTGTTGTTTTTCTTTTTTCTCTTTTTCTTTTTCTTTTTTTTTCTTTTTATTCTCTCTCTCTTTTTTTTCTCTTTTCATTCTTTTCTTTCTCCTTTCTCTTTTTCCTTTACTTATCTTTTGCGCTTGTGTTTTCGAACTTCTCTACTAATTCCAAAAGAGGGGTATGAAAGAAAATAAATAAGGCTCCAAGGGGTAACAAAGGATAAAGTATTTAGATATCAGAACAAAATGCATTCGTCATTCCAATCTTCAAAACATGTCAAGTACAAACAACACAATTAAACAAACCAAGGAAAACATTTGTAACATCTTGATTATATCAGACTTGATAACCATATCCGCACATTTGCCTCCTACATCCATTGAATAAAAAGCACCATTGGACAACACTCTCACTTTTCTTACCACGAATAGGCCCTATCAATTTGGCAAGCTTGCCTTTGGCTTCAACCTGATGCGGCATGATGCATTTCAATAGGGTTTTTCTATGTTCCATCTGCCCTAGTTTCACACAATTCGGGCTTGAAGTGATCTCAAAATGCCTTTACTTATTTCACTCAAATGCCTCTACATCTTCAACATTGTTTTATTGCTTCACAACTAAATTGACTTTTAAAACCGGGCTGAGAATTATGCATGCATGTAATGTCACTAGAGTCGACATGAAAGGGACTATAAAAGGAAAACAAAACTAACAAAAATGACTAGAAATAACAGAAAACAAAAAATTGCATTAAACAGATAGTGAAAGGGTTTGAACAACAAAACAAGCAAACTAAACTGGGGTTACAACCGTGGAACAAACCTAGACAACACTAAACGATCTACTATGTTTAAACAAACTAGGCAAAATAAAAGGATAGAAGGGTTTGAGTGAAGACAATATCCAGATTACAACCCTGAAAATAACCCGGACAACAGAAATGACAACAAAATAAACCACCAAAAATCCACTCTGGCTGACCAAGAAATGGAGCGTCTTTTCAATTGCCAAGCACGGTATCTTAGCCACTGGATTCCACATCAATATTGCCAAAACCATTAACTTCATTATCATTAACTTCAGTCAGCAAGTTCCCAAAGGATTTGCATGCTCCCTGTCACTGTCATTGATCACAATTACCCCTTCTTGAATCATTCTTTCTATTTCCCTTTTCAAAGAACGACAATGTTAAATGCTATGCCCTTGGACATTAGAGTGGTACATGCATCGTGCAGTAGGATCAAAGCCTTTTGCATATGGGTATGAGTATAGCCGAGGAGCGACTCAATCAGGCCAGAATGATTTCGCCTTTGTTCTCTTCCCTGCCCCTATTTTATAGGGTTGTTGGGTGCTTGAAAATGTTGTGAAGGTAAGAATGCATTATGCGGTACTGGTGCTCGCTATAGAGGGTGACCTAGTGGTTGGACATATGACTGGACAGTGTTCAGAGGATAATACTGAGGTGGATTATGTGGAGCTCAGGGATAGGTTTGGGGTTGGAGTTGAGGCTGGGTATATTGGTGAGGCAGACCCTTCGGTCCATGTCGTGACTCTAAAACAACCATGGCAACATCATCGTGTTCCTTCTGACCCAGCAAACTTCCTGTGTCGTTCTGAATTGCTTGTGTTGTGGCTTTTAAAGCAGAATAACTCATGATCTTGCTAGACTTCAATCCATCTTCTACCATTTCTCCCATTTTTACCACATCATTAAAAGGCCTACCCACAGCCGTGATCAAATGCCCAAAGTAAGTTGGTTCTTGAGCTTAAAGAAAGTAGTCGACCATCTCTTTTTCTTTTATCGGGGGATCGACTCTGGCAGCTTGCTCTCTCCATCTGAGCCCGTACTCCTAAAAGCTTTCATTAGGCCTCTTTTCTATCTTGGCGAGGGACCTGCGGTCCGGGACGATTTCCATATGTCACGACCCAATTCCCCAATCCCGGTCGTGATGGCGCCCCTCATGAAGACAAGGCCAGCCAACAGAACAACAACGCCTCTTTTAACAGTTACTTAGCATGAATAAGTCTGAATCATAGATAATAAAATCATATTGCGAGATAAACGTGATAAAATAGGGAAACCATCCCGACTCAGCCCAAAATCGGGATGTCACAAGTCACGAGCATCTAGAAGAATTTTTGATAGAACTACGAAGCCTGTAATACATAGAATAAAATTTGAAATCAAAGGGAAAAGTCCGGTGCCGCGAACGCTGGTGGTCACGTTGCTCATCTACGATAGAAAATCCTCAACCAGCTCAAACCCGCTACCGGGTAAACCAATACCTGCATCTGCACGCGAGGTGCAGGGAATAAAGTGAGTACTCCAACTCAGTGAGTAATAAAGGTAAATAATAACTGATCAGCAAGAAAACCACGTAAAGCAAGTCATCATGCTATATAGTACAGTATAACCCTTTGAGAAAAAAGTGAAACCGTGAAATCCTTGGAAATATCTGGGCTCAGTTTTAAACTTCTTTGAAAACATCTTTTTCCAACAGTTAAGCAAATGAATGCGAGACAGATAGTGCAAGTCAGCACATAAGTCAGCCCCTCGGGCACAGCACTCCATTAACAATTAACACTAGGGTATTAGGTAAGCAGTGCAAGAATAGCATGGATGCCGATGAAATGCGAATGCTGGAATGTCATGACAAATAATACAAATAGGAACAAATGCATGAGTGCAATGCAATGCATATGAAGGTACACTCTGGTACCCGCTGCAGCGCGCAGCCCGATCCATTTAACGTCGACGGCGCTCACTAGGGGTGTGTACAGACTCCGGAGGGGCTCCTACAAACCAAGCGCAATATCAAGCCATCTCGTGGCATCAACCAGGCTCTCGGCCTCAAAATCAATATAACACCGCTGTGGCGTACAACCCGATCCATGCTCAGTCCAGAAATGCACATAAGTCACTTGGGCAATATTAACATGATAGCTCTCAGCTCAAAACGTCAGTAAAATTTTGTTTAAGGTTTCAAATCTTAGACAAACGGCTGAGTTTGCAAAATAGTATTAAAACCTTGGACCGAGATCAAATAATATGCAAAAGTGATGCAAAACGGTGATATCAATCCCTAAAGGATTCACATAGTTGGCACGAAGCCCAAACATGGCAATCAGCCCAATTTATGATGATAACAAGTAGTTTTTGTCAAATACGTAGTAATTTCATCAATGGGGACGGACCAAGTCACAATCCCCAATGGTGCTCTACCCCACGCTCGCTATCTGGCGTGCAAGTCACCTCAATACAACACTATGATGTGCGAATCTGGGGTTTCAAACCCTCAGACTATCATTTACAATCATTACTCACCTCGAACCGGTGAAATCTCTAGCTCGCGATGCCTTTTCCCCTCAAATCGGCCTCCACGCATGACAAATCTATCCAAAAACAGAGCGAATACATCACAATATGCTAAGGGAACAATACCAATCGAAAACAATCGAAAAATAGTAAAAATCTAGAAATTAGCAAAACTCGAGCCCCGGGCCCACTTCTCGAAAAATTATAAAATTCACGTCACCGAATTCCTCGTCTCGTCACGAGTCCATACATATTAAATTTACCAAAATCGGATCTCAAATGCCCCCTCAAATCCCGAATTTTTATTTCAAAAGTCCAGCCCTAGTTCTTCCAATTTTACTCAAATTTCCATGAATTTAACGGTTGATTCTTCAATAAAATGATGTTTCTAGACTATAGGACTCACTTCCAATCAATTCCCGTCGAAACCCTCTTCAATTTCTCCCAAAAAGCACTCAAGATGCTCAACAATGGAGGAAAATGGGATAGACTCGCGGATGAAATATTCAAATAAAACCCTTCTGCCCAGGTATTTTACTCTACACGAATGCGAGGGTCCTCCCGCGTTCGCGATGACCAAATTATCACTCTTCCAAAAATTCCCTTCACGAACGCGGCTTCATCCACGCGAACGCGAAGGCCTGGGTCCTTCACTTACGCGAACGCGAACCTCCCCCACGCGAACGCGATGGCTGACCAGCTTCCCCTACGCGATCGCGAGGCCTTCTGACGCGAACGCGTAGGCCAAAATTCCTGGCCCTCAAGTTTCCTCTACGCGTTCGCGACTAACCCACGTGAACGCGATGAACAATATTTTTCTGCAACACCAACAGCTGAAACCTGCAATCTTAAGTCCAAAAATGGTCCGATTGGCCCTCCGAAATCACCCCGAGGCCCCGGGGACCTCAACCAAAAGCATCAACCCATCCTAAAACATTATTCGAACTTGCTCCAATCATCAAAACATATCAAACAACGCTAAAACTGTTAAATCACATCGGATTCAAGCCTAAGTTCTTCAAAAACTTCCGAAACACGCATTCGATCAAAAACCCGACCAAAACACTTCCGAATGACCTGAAATTTTGCACACACATCCAAAATCACCCAACGAAGCTACTGCAGCTCTTAGAATTCCATTCCGACCCTCGGATCAAAATCTCACCCATCAACCGGAATTCGCCAAAATACTAACTTCGCCAATTCAAGCCTAATTCTACACCGGGCCTCCAAAATCAATTCCGATCGCACTCCTAAGCTACAAATCATCCCCCGAAGCTAACCGAATCACCGGAAATCACATCCAAGACCTCTAACTCAATAGTCAACATCCGATTGACTTTTCTAAAACAAACCTTCCTTAAAGAGACTAAGTGTATTATTTCCTACCAAAACCATCCAAATCAACTCTAACATACCAAATACTGTTAATGAAAGATGAAGAAGCATAAAATAGGGAAACAGAGCGGTAACTCATGAGACGACGGGTCGGGTCGTCACACCATGTTATACTGAAAGTGCCTGGCAAAAGCCCGAGCCATATCGTCCCACGTGTACCACCTGTTAGCATCTTTGCGGGTGCACCACTCTAGAGCTGCCCCATTCAGACTCTGACTGAAATACGCCATCAATAATTTGTCTTTCCCACCAACGCCTCTCATCTTACTGTAGTACATCTCAAATGGGCCACGGTATCTCCATACCTATCATACAAATCAAACTTTGGCATCTTAAACCTAGCAGGCAGTTGAACGTCAGGAAACAAGCACAAGTCTTTGTAAGCCACATTCATCTGGCTCCCTATCCCTTGCATGTTTCTTAAAGACTGCTTTAATATTTTCACCTTCATGGATATCTCGTCTTGCTCTACTATCTTACCAAGTTTTTCAGTTTCACCAGGAGGTTCAAAATGAGAGCGTGAAAGTAGGGATCCGAAAACTTAAAAGTTGGTTCTAGAGCATAGTGTTGGGCATCGGGGACTTTGAACACAGTCTCGTTAGAGAATCGAGGAGAAATAGCTGGTGGAGGAGCTGCAAGAGCATGAGTGGCCAAAAGAGCAGTATATGAGGTGGTTTTGGCGGGTAGAGAGTGAAAAGGTTGTGGGGATCTATCAACAGCAGCGGGAATCTGGATTTGTAATAGTGGTGGGATAGTTGCAGGGTTTTCAGTGTAGTTAGTGGGGAATGAAGGTGGAGGATGTTCCCTGATCCAAGATCGATACATTTCTATCATCTACTGTTTCACCCTTTGGACCTCCTCTTTCAATTCAAACTCCGACTCCACAAACTCCCTTGAGGGGTCAACAATTCTTGTGCCCAAGTTTTTGCTAGCCATGGCTACCTTGCCCTTTGACCTTGTGTTGTATGGACGAGTCACCTTAAGAACCACAAACCAACTACCCTTCTACTTTAATGAGGAGAACAAAATGAAATCATCATGTTAGCATTAAGGTATTTAATAGCTAAAAATATCACATTTAATGCAATGCACCTAGCAAAAATTAATGGTTCTAGAATGACTTTGTGGGTCGTAAGGTCACTTGGCATCATTCCAATTTGTCCATTTGAATCTTCTCTTTTCTTTTCTTTCCTCGCACTTCTTAGCTCGCTCACTTTCTTTCCCCTTTTTCTTTCTGACTATCGCTCTTTTTCTTCCTTCTCATTTCTCACCTCTCATAATTTCACCATCTTTTCTTTTCTCTTTTTTTTTCTTTTAATAATAAAAAATAATTCGATCGAACCCTATGTAGGTTGCCTACGTATCATGACGCCGCATGAATCAGATCTTTGCGTAGTTCTGGAAGAGCGGGAATAAAGTAAACAAATTGGCATTCTCCTCTCTCTTTTTTACCTTAATGACTACTCTAATGAGAAAAGAGAAATAAAAGAAGCTAATCCTTTTTTTTAATTTTCTAGACTTAATGTTCTATAAACTATTCCAAACTCAAGCTTAACGGATTTTTTTTTTTTTTTTGGAAAAAAGATACTCTATTAATGAAAAATCCTAGAAGAGAAAAAATATATTTTTGACCTTTTTTTTAGGAAGAAAATCTAAAAATAAACAAAAGAAAAACTATTTTGAATTTTCATTTCATATCCTGAGGAAAGATTTCGAAACAAGAAATGAACAAGATAAAAAAAATATTTTTGGATTTTAAATTTTTAATTACCTAAAGAAAAAACTCTGAAAATAAACCAAAGAAAAAGTATATTTTTTTTCTATTATGTACAATGTCCTAAAGTTCTAGTAAAAATAAAAAGGATTTTTTTTTATTTTTTTTCATTAATTTTCAAAGAGGAACCTCAAACGAAAATTTTTTTGGCTTTTGGAATTAATATATTAAAGAAAACTCGTAAAGAGATACCAAAAGAGAAAAATTATATTTTTAAATTTTTAGTTCTAGTATCCTAAAGGAAATATAAAAGAATTTTTTTTTTGTTTTTGAGTTTTAGATATTAATCTCCTAAGAAAAACCACCTCAAAGGAATTTTTTTATTTCTAAAGAAAACTTCTAACGGAAATATAAAACGCATAATCTCTTTTTTTTTGGATTTTTGATTTATTACACACCTTTCAAATGCAAAATAGAAAGTACAATAATAATTTAAAAAAAAACTCGACATTACTATACATTACAAAACTTAAAGGTAAAAGACGACATAAAAGAAAATAAATTCAAAACATAAAAATAAAAAATGACAAATCTTATTAAACAACTCCTGAATGAGTGATCCTGCCTGGATGGTCCAGAGGTGTCTGTCATGCTCAAACTCCGATAAATAAATCCACACCTGTATGAGAAAACTTTAAACCAACACTATGTGAGATAATAACACTCCCTATTAGACACATGAAAGACATGATTGAGATTGTTTTTGCAAAATGACTTATTTGGCCAAAACGTGGCTAGAAGTGCAAAGTTTTGCTAAGAACCCGCAAAGCCAAGAACTTAAGATTTACTAGGAAGACCGGACCCCATGTGGGTTGCCTACGTATCATGCCCCGAAAGACGAGAATCATGTATGTGTAGTTAGGGCGGATTGGATACGGGCGAGTATTAAAAAAATAACTAACTTATAGAAAATACTTTTTTTGTCTTTTTTTTTCGAAAAATGATGAAACATGTAAAATATTTTTGTATTTTCTTTTTCCTTTTTTTTTATTTTTGATTTTTTTTGAAAAATGATAAAAAGTGCAATTTTTTTTTAAAGTTTCCATGCTTTTTTTCTTGTCTTTTTCTTAATAAAAATGTAACAAAAATATAACTAGGCCCTACTTGCTTTATTTTCACACTTCACCCTCTTTTTTTTCCTTTTTTTTCTTTTCATTTGTCCTCCACTATCATTGGTCCGCCAAATGACCCCTTTTACCCTTAAATAAATGCAACATGTAGCACATAGGATGCATCAAGATGGTCTGTTATTTTAGGTACACCTGTACTAGACGGACCCAACCCCTATGTTGAGTCCCCTAAGTTAAATGCACATGACACAAACAAACATTCCTACTAGGGATCCGGCATGAGTCTAAGTTATTCTAGATTCAAAACTGGGTATTTGTTCTAGACTGTGTACCCGAGCGGACAACTCGAGTCGAGGAGGGGGCTACGTACCGGGGACCCGAAAGATCATCTGGCTTAGTAACTTGTCCGAGCCTCTTTCGTATTTCAAGGTATGACACTAACAGAATAGGGAGTCTCGACCAGCGAGCACATCCCCGAAGATAAGAAGAGAAGGATTTTGTAACCGTTTATATATACAGTTCAAATAATATCAAAGCGGTAAAAGCATCATTTTGCACATTAAAACCAACATATAAAAATATCAGAAAATAAACAAAGCCAAATACAATAATTATTCTAAGCTCAAATTCTTGAACCCTGAACCAAAAGTTCTGGGTTCACATCCCCAGCAGAGTCGCCAGAGCTGTCACACCTCCTTTTTTTTACTACACCCCGTAGAGTATAATAAAGGGAGTTATTTCCAACTTGAAGTGACAATCGAAACGGGATTCATTTTATTAAGAATCAGAATCGCCACTTGGGATAATTTATGGTGTACCAAGCCATCGGTTTAAAATCCCGAATCGAGGAAAAGAATAACTCTGTTTAACAGTCCGCGAACCAGAAATTCGAGTAAGGAATTCTGTTAACCCGAGAGAAGGTGTTAGGCATTCCTGGGTTCCGTGGTTCTAGCACGGTCGCTCAACTGTTATATTCAGATTAATTATCTAATTTTTAAACAATTATGAACCTATGCGCAGATTTTAGCTTTTAACCGCTTCTATTTAATTAATTTTTAAGCAAGATTGCAACGCTATTTAAAATATGTTTCGGGCCACATCACATAAATGCACCCGTAGCCCATAAAACATTTTATCTAACGTTGAGATTTGGATTTGGGTCACATAAATGTGCACCCGAGTTTAGGAAGGTAAATTATTTAACTAACGTGCCTAAAGCAATTACGCGCTTGCAACTTTGCGAGGGCCATGGAAATTTCACTAAATGGCACACCTCGAATTCTAAGGATTAAAATAAAATTAATTAAACGAGGGCCATGCGATTGTGCTTTTTTTTTTTTGCACGATGCACCTCAATTTATTCTAACCCAAGGCTTCTAAATTAGCTCATGAGGGCCATAAGTTATGAATTTTCTTGAGAATGGCACACCTCACATTACTAAATATTACATTAAACATGCAAATATTACCACGGAAAATAATGATAAACACACTGCTACTCAAAAACGAAAAATAATCCTCTAGTGAACAGAAAATCCTAAAAATTAATAGTGAACAATAATAAACTATCGTTCCTTAAGGAAAGAGCACATATTATCAAATTAACCGTACATTAACAAATGACGAAGTGTACATCTTCATAATACACTCATTCCATCAGAACCAAACATGAAACGTCAAAGTAAAACAATACTAATGCTACTGCTCTTTCTTCTAATCAGCATCACACCAAATGAGGCATGCTCAATTTCCCAACGATATTAACAGAGTTAAGGAAGTAGAATTTTTAAATGGAAACAAACATCTATTGTTACCATCTGTGCAATGGAATTCTGTTCATAGCTCCTGGCATTTGACTGGTTTTCATTTTATTTTTATCAACAATAACAACATATAAAGAACTAGTTCAGACCAAAGAAATCCGATTCGGAGAATCAGACAACTAAATATTAACTTAAAAATGCACCATAACAATTATATCACCATATAAACATATGTAAAATTAGTTCATTTATTACCCATTATACACATGAAAGTGAGAAATGAACCTCAAGACATGAATCTGAGCTTAGTTGATTTGCAGCTCCAGAATCAGATAGGGATGTGACCAAGACCAACAGAACTTCGACTTCGAAACTTGCCGGAAATCGATGAACCTCGAACGGATTTCGACTCTTCAGCGATACCTGAAGCGGATGACTGTTGTCATCAGAATTTCTCACTCTGTATCTGCCCGTTTTTTTGAGTGTGTATGTGTGGTTGTTGGTTCTCTTGTGTTCTAGTTCTAAAGCAAATGGGCAGCTAGTGTAGGCTAGAGATGAGAGGGAGATGAGCGACGACTATAAAGGTGCAAGCTGAAAGTGACGGCTCTGTGTCTGTTAGCATTTTTTCAGGTGCTCAATGTCACACCTCCTTTTTACGATAATATATTATACACTATACCCGTGAGGGCATAGAAGGAGTTTTTTCCAATTTAAGGACAGTCGGAACGAGATTAGTTATTTAAGTTTTCAGAGTCGCCACTTGAGAATATAATGGTGTCCCAAGTCACAGATTTAATCCCGAACCGAGGAAAGTTTGACTCTGTTACAGTCTGCGAACTAGAAATCCGGATAAGGAATTCTGTTAACCCGGGA